>PVKB01004488.1:0-72500 GCA_004027205.1 Ctenodactylus gundi
TCCTTCCAGCTGTCCTTTCTTCTCTCTTCTCCACTACTGACCTTGCCTCTCTCAAGGTCATCACCTATCATCAGGCCTCCTTGCCACACTTCATCACGTACCCTTAATGGCCAAGTCCGAGACCAGTGGTTTTTTCCTTTTGTCTCCCTGGCCATTTGTGACCCAGATTACTGAATCTAATTTTGCTAGAATTTGGCAAAACTCTTTTTGTCAAAATTCAACCACTCCTTAAGTATTTATTACTCACAGCCATAGTTTGGGTTATCAAACTTTTATATATTTTTCAGATTCGTAGTCTATTTTTCTGAGTCTTCTCTATGGACTCTTTTTTTTTTTTGTATTTGTTCCAGGACTGTAGATCACGGGCATGACATAGTTCTGTTCGCTGGTCCTCCTGGTAGAGGATAACATTTATCTGTGGCTTCTCAAAGCAGGCACATTTGAAATGAGGAAAGAAAGATGGTCTTTGATACACAAATTTCATGTAACTGTCAGGTACTCCCTTAGGAATTATTAACTTAATTCATTTCTATGCATATTTATTGGATCTCCAATATTTATTGAAGCTTAGTGTCTTCACCCCTTGTCCAGTATTATGTGGGTTACCGAGAAAAGGGAAAAAAATATAAGAGGCGGTCCTTTCTTCAAAGGGATTTTGCAGTTTGGTGAGAAGCAATGTCTTACTGTACATGTGAAAAAGGCAGCACCCACAGAAATTCGGAGATAATGTAGAGATCAGTGTGCTAGACTCAATGGAAAAAGTGTCATGGAAAAGACAGACCTTAAAAGACAGGTTGAATTTGAGAAGAACAGGAGGGAGAAGAAAGAGCCCAGCAAAGGAAGGGCAATGGTATGATTGGGAAAACTGTGTCCTTAGCCTCAAGACGGGACAAGTGACAAAGCTAAGTACCAAGCCTGAAGTTACCCACTTGACTGGCATTGCTTCTGACTGTTCACTTTGAGGCTAGGGACAGAAGAAGGTTGCGGATGCCTTGAAACAGGAGAACAGTGTAACTCATATGTGTTGTTAGACATTCTGTGTTGCCCGTACTGTGCAGAATGGATCCAAGCCGGGTGGGGCAGGCCTGCACTGTCAGCACTGTGGGAGACCGAGGCGGGGGACCGCCATTTTGAGCCCAGCCTGGGCAACTAACAACGTAGCCAAACCCTGCCTTGAGCAAACAATAGAAGTGGGCTGAGGCCGAGCTCAGAGGCAAGGCCCTGTGTTCAGACCCTAGTACTACAAGCGAGCCGGCAAGCAAACCAGCCAGTAAACAGAAGGCACGCAGGGGCGAGTGGAGTCTCACCAGACTAGGTCATCAGCCCCAGGCCGCTGCACAGGGCTGCGCGCCGCCTCCGCCCGCGCGCCCAGGCTCTCAGAGCACCTGGCTCTTGTTATCTTGTGTACGCATCGAGATACGTCAGGAAAGTGGCTAGGTGGCGCTCTCCCACTTCATGTATACCGTTGTCATCCACTTGGTGATTGTGACCTTGCGGGGGATGTATCTCCCTGTTGAGCCCCGGAAAGACCCGGGGAAGAGTGTTCAGGTGTGCTGTTGGCTCCTGGGCCGGGAAGCAGGACAGGGCCACCCGGGGCTGTGGGCGGCGCAGTGGCAGGTTGACCTGAGTACAGGAAGGCAGAGGAAACACTGCCACAGCCGCTTCCGGGGAAACTTCCGGCCCGGCCTTGCGTCTCCGCACGCGGACTTCTTCCTGCGCGACGTCACTGATCTCCGTTGCGGATTCGCGTCAGTCCCTGGGCCTCACCTTGCTTTTTGGACAGCCGCACACAGGCTGTCCTGCAGTCTCGGGCAGTAAGAAGACGCTGGACGCGCCCGCTCTCAATTGTGCATGCAGCCAATTTGCAATGTCCGTTACTCAGACTTGCCAGCCCGCTACATAAACCCCTTTACCACCGTAGATTCTGTTAACTCCGCCTCGGGTGGAGCCCTGACCCATCCAGTGGTGCGACCTGTCCTGCCCAAAGACGGGTAAAGGAGAAGTGGAAACCTTGGGACCTGAATGAGGGATTTGGGATTTTATAACTGGAGCGTCTTATGGCACCAGCGACCAGAAGGAATGTGACCTTCTTAGGTCTCAGGAGACTTAAATACGCATGTTTTCCTCCTAAAATCACTCCGCTGCAGTGCAGCACCGTAGTGTGAGGTGCCCCGCAGTTAGGACCCTCTTCACTGTCTGTTTTTGTAGCATTTAGCAAGTAGAACTGATTTTATTTATTTGTAGTAGTGACTGAACCCAGCGCCTTTGCACTAAGCTATATCCTCAGATAATTTTTGTTTTTGTTTTTTTTTTTTTTTTTTTAAGTTTTGAGACGGGGTCTCTCCAAGTTCCCAGGTTGCCTATACCGGACTTTAGCCTTCCACAGTGCTGGGGTTCCTGGCCTGTGCCAACAGGTCTGGCTTTCACAAACCTTTCTAAGACTCTGCATTCAGGGACCAAGTGTGAGCCGTTCTCTCCCCTTTAGAGAAGTGTGCCTGAGATGTTGTAATATCTTTTTTTCCCTAACCCTCGTTTCTTAAATAACTTAGCAAAGGATAAACTGGAATTTTCAGGAAGGTTGGCCATGACTGATGACATTTTTTCCTCACAAAAAAATTTTATTGAAGCTTAGCATTTGTTCAGAATCAAGCGAAGATCTTAAGTGTAGAAGTCAATAAATTTACACATAATGAACACCCCAATTTGGGACACTGCAGTGACGAGTGTCCTGGAAGGCCTCCCAGGGCCTTTTTCTAGGAGATGGGTAACTTGGTAAAATGCTCCTTCCTTTCTTAATTTTTTGAGCTTAGTATAATAGAAATATTTACTTTCTACCATAGTATAGCAAAAATATACTTTCTCAACATGTTTTTAATTTTTTCAATTTTTTGTAATCTTGTACACCTATCTTAATACCTCAAAAGTAAAAATTCTTTCATTATTAAACATTATATAAAATATGTTTTTCATATTTTTGCTCTCAGTATATATTTATCAAAGTCTTCAGTATTACAAAGTATTGTCATTTTCTTAGATAACCAGAATCACTTTCATATTGCCAAATTTCAATTGTTAATCCTTTATCTGCTATGATAGAATTTGATTTTCAAGGTTTTCCCACCTTAGATGCTTTCAGCTTTTCTTTTTCTCTTTCATACCCAGCATGGTGCGTGGGCTCTATGGTCATTGCCACCCGGAGGGTTGTCAGTCAGTTTGTTCTATGAGACTTGCCATTTTTGTTAACCCAACTCAAAAGAGCTGGTTGTGTATTTTTCCTCTTAGTTTAACATTTGTAGGTCAATAACAAGTTCAGTGCTTAGGCTCCTAAATAGTATGTATAAATTAATGTCCAATTATAAGCCCTTGTTTAACCAACACATGAGTTGTGTGAGGCTTGATACTTTCTCTGTGCTGTGATTGTCTTTACAAAAAAAGTACTATGTCCCTATAAGGATTTCTCTTTTATTGTGTTCTTCTGGCTCTTGCTACTGAGATGCACCTCTATACAGGTCTCCTTCCATCGGTGCAGAGTGGACTCTGGGGCCCAGCCCTTGGATATACAGAGAGCATCCAGCTTTCTCCGTGCAGAAACTTAGTAATTGAGTCCTCTGAAATAAGCCAACAGGAGACAGATTAGCAGGAGAAAATGTGCACATGTTCAGAGAGCTGCACCAACTATGAATTCAAAGAAGGGACAGATGGTTAAAGAAAAAGAGATGTGAAGGCTGAGGGCACTTTCAGCAGGAGAAGCAAGTGGATTCTTAGGAGAGATGAATGGGCTGGAGTAACAGCCAGTGGCCTGGAGCACGTTTCCCCTGGGCTCTAGGTAGGATGTTTGACTGTCTGTCTCTCTCTCTGTGATATGAGTTTAATCTTCCTTAGTTAGTAAAATTGCTGTAACAAGATTGAAGGCAGTTGTGTTCCTGCAAGGTGGGTTTGGTCTTTAGGTGTATGAAGGAATCTGAGAACCTTCCCTGCGTGTGGTGCTCCTGGGTGCTCTCAGGCGGAAGTCTACTTACTGTAGGGCCTATCCCTTGGGGTTTCACTTGAAAAGCCACAACAAATGCTTAGGGATCAGATCATGTATTTTTTGTTGGTTTGATTTTTTTTTTTTTTTTTTTAGCACTGGAGTTTGAGCCCAGGAGTTGAGCTATGATACCAACCCTTTCTTTATTTTTTTTTAGTTTAAGAAAGTCTTACTATGTTGCTATGTTGTCCAGGCTCGGTTCTAATTTTTGATCCTGTGACTCGGCTTTCCAGACTACTGGAATTACATGTGTGTACTACCATGCCCTGCTAGAATAATGATTTTGTATTATTACCATTGTATCTGACTTAAAAAAAAAAAAAGCAACTTTACTCAGGTATGTAATTCTGCCATTACTTTCTTTTTGCTAAATATGCTTTTCCCAGCTTCTCCTGACTCTGACCATTATGGTCGCTAAAAGAATGAGGCTAACTTACCACCTAAGACTTTAGCTTTTTTCCTAACTAACTATGATTAATTGATGTCAAGAGTTGGTGTCAGAATCTGGAAATTCTAGAACTTCCACTCTGCTTATGCAAGCAGCTCTATGCTGGTGTCTTCTGGCTTGTGCTGTGAGAAACAAGATAAGAATACTCAAACTATTGCTTGCAATGCAGTCCACATCTGCCATCCCAGTTAAGGAAGGATTGCTTCCTGCAGAGGGAGAGAGGAAGTTCCTAAATTTCAGGGACATTTCTTGTGTAACTCCTATATTTTGCCTTGAGGGATAGATAGTCTGTCATCAGGAAACACCAGGACTGGCCATTAGACATTCAAGAATATAGACAAATTCAAAGTTTATCGCAGTGATTTTACTGTTTTCCAAGGAATCAGTCGTTGGGTGTCAGGTAGACATCGGGCCTTCTTTTCTTACAGGTTTCTGGTTGTTCTTTATTAGTATATATGTTTCTGTTTAAAGTTCTGTTTCTTAGTCAATATATTCCTCAAGGTTTTCCTTCTAAGATGCAGCTGAGTGACCGCAGCAGACCCCTGGGCTGTTGGGCTTTGCGTATTATCTGCATCCTTTCAGGTAAGCTAGCAAAGAGCTGGCTACTACTGTTTGCTGAGTGCTTGGGCTCTCCCTGGCTCTCTCTCTCTCTCTCTCTCTCTCTCTCTCTCTCTCTCTCTCTCTCTCTCTCTCTCTCTCATGCACAAACACACATGTACATTCTCACTACTCCTTGTCTGTTCTACTATACTTTATTGTAATAATAGACTTTCTATTTCCTTGGGGTCTTACCAAATACTCTTCTCTCTCAAAAAATAAATAAAATAAAATAAAATTATAAAATATAAAAGGACAATGTGAACATATTGAAGAGGCAAATGAGAAAAAATACATCTCATCCTGTCATATAAATATTCCTGGGATCTCTTTGTAAAGTTTCAGATGGTACAGGACAGAAGAAGCCTGAGTGTTTCTGGGTTTTTTGTTGTTGTTTTTTTATTTTGTTTTGTTTTGCTGCTGGGCATCTGACCCAGACCCTTCACCAGTCTCTAACCTGCACAGGCTGGGTTCCAACTTGTGTTCCTCTTCCTTAGCATCCCAGACTCCTTGGACTACAGGCCTGGCATAGGTCTCTGTGCTCTAGCAGGAAAAATGGGCTGGTCACTCTTCAGTTGATGCGTTTGAGCCACGGCGTGGAGGAAAAGCACTGCCTCTGCTGGGTACTGCTGCAGCTTGGGCAGGCTGCCCGCAGACGGGGGGCAGTGGAGAGGCTCCCCTAGACTGGATAGCTCCGTGTCCTCCTGGTGTCAGGGAGTCTTGCTTTGACTCCGGTGCCTCAGATTAGGATTATTTTTTCCTGATGCCAATTTCTTTTCAATCCTCTTGCATTCCTGATTATAATAAAATACCAGAATTAAATCAATTATTAATCAAATTTTATTTAAAAATATTTGTTTATTTACTTACTTAGTAAGAGGATCCTTCTGTGTAGCTTAGGCTGGTTATTTAAAAGAATTTAATCTCCATCCTCTTGCCTCTACCTCCTGAATGCTGGGACTCCAAACACATACCACTATATCTGGCTTCAGTCAATTTGCTTTTTAAAAAAATTAGAAAATTAAATTATTGTTACATTGTTTTATTTTTACTCATTTCTTTCTTTCTTTCTTTCTTTCTTTCTTTCTTTCTTTCCTTCTTTCTCTTTCTTTCTTCTTTATTTGAGGCAGAGTCTCACTCTGTAGTCCAGCCTGGACCTGAGCTCACTGTGTAGTCCAAACTGGACTCAAAATCATGGCAATCCTGCCTCAGCTGCCTGAGTGCTAGGATTACAGACATGTGCCACACGCCCATCTTTAATTTTATTTTTAGCGATGCATAAAATACTAATTGTGAACCACTTATGTTTTGATGCACATATGCTTTGTATGATGTTTAAATTAGATCAAACATTTATTTTTCAAATATTTATTTTTTTCTGTATGGTGGAAGAATATTTTTTTGAAGAGCAGTTTTAGGTTCCTAGCAAAGACAAGACATGAAGAGATGCCCCGTGTCCTCCTTCGTCTTTCTGTCATCAGCATCTTCTGAGAGATTAGTGTAACAGTGATAATCGATGAACCTACCCTGACAGGTACAAAAATAAAGTGTCGTAGTCTGGGCTGGTCTTGGACCTGCAGTCCTCCTCCCTCAGCCTCCCAAACGCAGGTATGTATGACCACACGAGGCAAACATAGTACAGCAAAGATCATTTTTCTTTGGCTGCTAGGCCGCTCCTCCATCTGATTCCACTTACCCAGTCCATGAGGGGCTCTGATCCTGGGCAACTGTGCCCTGTCAGTCACCTCGTGGTATGGCACGCTCGCTGGTGGAGTAGGGACTCACTTGTACATTGATTTGCTGTACAGGAAAGTCATTTCAATGGCATGATGGCATTTGCTTGCCTACAGGGAATATTCTAAAACAGAAAAAGAAAATAAACATGGCGTGTGGTTGGTTCTCCCTTGACTATTTCATGAGTAATTTGTTAATCCTTGGAAACAATGTCTCTGGACTAGAATGATTAAGGCAAAGAAGAAACATCGCACCGTGACGTTGTATAGAGTGGAGAGGGGACATGGGGTCATGAGGGGTTGACGCTGCTCAGTCGCCTGGGGTCTGTGCTCCACACCGAGGGGCCTGTGAGAGCCCGGTGGAGTGGATTTGCACCCCTGCCGGGGTGGAGGTGGAGGGGGTGAGGAGGAAGCCTTCCCGCAGCAGCCGATTCCCAGGTTTAAGGGAGAAGTGTGAGTTTGAGCTGGAGACGCATGAGTCGGGGTGGGGAGAGAAGGGAGAGTGGTGCTGTGGGCAGAGGGCGCAGCGGCAGCAGAGCTTGGGAGTCCAGAAGGAGCCAAGTGCCTTTGGATGGAACACCAAGAGCCTTGACACTGCTCCAGGATAAAGCCTAGAAAAGGAGAGGTGAGGCGCGGGGACAGATAATTAGACAGGGGTGTTGTCGCCCTTGTTAAGGAGTTTGGACCCTTTCCTGTGGCTGACGGGGTGCCAGTGAAGTTTAAAAGGAGACATGACAGAGTTCTTCCTTTAATCGGACCCTAGCTTCAATTCCTTCTCACGTTGAAAAGCTGCTGGGTGTTTGTCAACCCAATGGAGCTGAAGGAATTTTCCCCCTGATGAGTGGACAAGCCGAATCCTTCAGAGAGATGCCGTCTGACCCATATGGCCCACTGACAGTTTGACAGTTGACAGCTTGCAGTCAGACTAGGCTCACTTAAGCTGCTTACCCATCCTGAGGCGAGCACGCGGCCAGAGCCCGGACTTCACGTCATTCTGGCTGTCTTAATTGGGCGCTAATTAAATGTTTTGGCTGGAAACCTTTCCTTGCCATGGCTGAATGGACTCATTTGAGGCCAATATTTCAGGGAAACATCTTGTTAGGCTGATCTGATTCCCTGTTTAAAAAGAAAATGCACATATTCAGCTAGTTCTTTTCTTTTTGGGCCTAAGGATTTATCTACTATATTTTTTTCTTGTAACAAAAAAAAATTAAACGACTGACTATGTATCTGTGGATGTGTATATATGTATTATGCACATGTATGGTTGTGTGTGTGTGTGTGTGTGTGTGTGTGTGTGTGTTGATAGCTAGGCGTCCTTATGCACCTGCCACCCCGTACGCATGCGTGTCCTGCTCGGGGCAGGGTCTGAGGGAAATCACGCCTCTGCACTCAGGAGCCTAGAGGTCATTTCTAAATTGTATTTAAAACTTACTTTAAAGACTGAATGGATCTGCGCTCTGGTCCCAGTTGGAAGAACAGTGTATTAGCATTTTACTGTTAACTTTCAGCACGGAAGAACTGGGGACAGCTCCTTGCTCATCTGGGAACTTACAGAAGGTGTGGTGAACAGGCAGGCCTGGGCTCCATCTTTACCTAGATCTTGCAGGCTGCCTGGTGTTTCTCGAACCGGGCGAAGGCAGAGTGGATGGCTAAGCGCTGGGGCTCAGAGGAGTGCTGTGTAGTTGACATGGCCAAGTCAGAACAGGGGCTTGCGGCGTCACCTAGGTGCAGGATATCTGTCAGAGGGGAGTCCCCACTCGCCCGATTCCTTGCCACCCTGGCCGGATTCGCCATGCAGCCTAGATGGTGTTGCAGTGGGCTCTCTTTGACGTGAAATATTGTGATTTCCTCAGAAATTCTTCCACTTTTTGAAACTACACCTCTCCTACAAATTTAAGTTTTTTGGTAAAATAAGCCTCATGAGGTAAGAACCACCCCTCCCCCCGGCTTAATGATGGTGTTACTGCATTCCACAAGGGCAAACACGAAGCTTGAAATTTGTGGAGGTTAACATTAATTCCTAAATTATGATTTTCTTTAAAGAAATTGAATGAGATAATAGAGTTCGAACGTGATTTCGTCTCTGGAAAAATTAAAATAAGATGTGTTTTAATTCGTGTGTCCTCAATTCTTTCAGTTATCTCAGTGTGTATTAATATATAGTGTATCCAGCAAGGATAGGTTTATCAGACAAAACCTCGACCACGTGCTATTCTTGAGGCCATTGCATTTGGTTACCCAGGAGTAACTTCTTCCTGATCAACAGTTTTAAAACAGAGCACTGCGAAAACTACTCTGTCTGAACTAAGGCAGATCTTCAAACCCTTTTGGATGAGAGCGCGATTTCAGGTCATAAGGGCACATTCAAGGGTGTGCTGAATTTCTCATATTCACTTACTTAACAAGAAATGCGTTCTTTCTTGTATGGCCACCGCCTTCCCCCTTCGTATCCGCTCCTTAATCTTCTTATTTATTTTTCTGAGCAATGATTCTGTGGCTTCTTTTCCTATTTAAAATTTAAAGAGTTACATTTGGGAGAGGAACAATGCGGGGAAGGGACGCCCTGGAGTGCCTCTGATGTGAGCGTCCCCTCTGTGCCACCATTTTCCCCCTGCTGTGGGAGCGCTAAATGATAATGCCGGGCGCCTTCCTAGAAGAAAGCCTGACATGCTTTCCAGCTGTGAGCATGTGATCAGTTTTTATGTTGGATTTTTGCACACAAGTGGTCTACCGCAAGCATGTCCACAAACTACTTCACAGATGCTTGAGGGGGGTTGCTCTTGCCAGAGTCAAACCTTAAACAAACACTGAGTAATTGCATTAAAGCACCTACATTTGTTTCAGAAACCATGTTTTTATTTCGACCTAACAGTTTAAAAAATAGCTTATATTTGGTCAGTATAACCAGACAGTAAGCTTCCATGAATTTATTTTCAAGCCGGGTTTAGTCTGAGATAAGTTGGCCAAAGAGAAAAGAGATTGTGTTACTCCCTGCACTTTCCTGTAATGATTAGACATGGTTGTGGTCCTGCAGTGGGTTAATTTATTTGTGAAGAATATTGATGAATCTAGCCTCTCTCCTCTGAAAAACTGTAACTTTTAAATCCCAATTTTCCTTGAAGTAGTATGTTGAACATGTATGATCTTGCTTATGATGACATATTTTGGCAATATTGAAATCATACATGGCAGAACATTCTATTTTATATCTTTCTGATAGTAGTATATAGTCTTATTATTAATTTGTTTATATCCAAAAAAGGCTATCCTTCAAACCAGTAGGTCTGAATTTTAAAAAGATGTTATGGAAGAAAAAACCAAATTAACAGTGTACTTGCTATTAATTCTGAAATCTTAACTGCTGTCATTTATGAGTTATGATTAATAAAGATACGATAGAAGCATACATTTTTATTTGTGCTCTTGTGACTGCCTTAATGCTGTGAATCCATTCAACATGTTTACCTTTCAGGGTCATTTGGGCTTCAGCAAAGAGCCAGGTGTCACATGGTGCCAGAGCCCGTGGATGAGCTGGATGAGGACACGCAGTAGTATTGTACAAGCATGCCTTTATACAGGATGACACTCAGCAGCAGTATTCACTTGTGTGTGTGTGTGTGTGTGTGTGTGTGTGTGTGTGTGTGTGTGTGTGAGTGTGTGTGTGTGTGTGTGGTATGAGGTTCCGCTGAGCTACACATCCGGCTCTTTTGACTTTCTATTTTGAGATAGTGTGTCACTCCGTTGCTGTGGTGCCCAGGTCAGATTCACACCTGTGATCCTCCTGCATCGGCCCTCCAGAGTGCTGGGATGAGAGATCACTGTATGTTTTTTTTAAATCAGATTTTATAGAGACACTCAGGAAAGAGGACTTCCAGAACTGCTTCAGAGCATGGCATGAGCAATGAGACAGTTGAGTTTGAAGGGACGGGGATTACCTTGTGGGAGATTAAAAGCAAGGTGGCTTTGACTGTAATACATTTTACATTTCAATGCTCGCTGGCTATTTTGGTCTCCCTTGTATGAGTCTGTGGTATACCGTGATGATTGTTAAACACCAAACTTATTATGCACTTCTCCTAGGCTCACTGGAAGAGCAGGGGAGGTGTCCTGAAGGAATACTGTAGCAGACAGGAGAAGTTATTTTATTTTTAGCGTTAAGATGGCTTAATTACTGGTTGTGGTTTAGTGGTTTAGAGATCAGAGGAGAGATATATAATTTATGAATAAATGAGAACTACCTACACTCATATTACAAAGAAAGAAAGAAAAATTCCACTTTGACGCCGAGTTCCTTGCCTTCCGAGCCCCCTGCGGTGTCTGGCCAGCACTGGCTTGTGAGTGGAGGCTCCTGTCCGCTTGTGTCTGGTGTAGTTCTATGTACAGAAAACAAGAATATGACATTTGATAAGCCAGAATTTCAAGTTTTCCAATAGAAGTATAAAACCCAAATCAAACATTTTATCCCCCACTTTGGTTTTAGAAAGGGAAGTGAGGTAAGCGTGATTAGGATGCGATGTGAATATGCGCCAGTTCTCCAAGTAGAATGTAATTATTATGTATCACAAGAATATACTCATAAAAATAATAATTATGGGAAGAAGTAGAAAAAAAGAGGATGGCGAGAACAATAGGATGAGAGGGTTGGAACCTAGGGGATATTTTGGGGGATTCAAGCTACTATATCTTTTACTATAATGGATTTTTAAAAATTTAAAATAAGGATTGGTTGAAGAGTGTGCACTTGAGGGTAATGGGTAAAATAAGATGATGGTCCTAGAATGACAGGTGGTGGCAGCTTGGCTGGTTTTACCTTTAAAGGCCACTGAACCTTTAGAACAATCATTATTTTGTAGAAATCGGGGGTTTTCTGATCATCTTGATCCTGGATGGTGTTTTCAGCTCTGTCTTTCCTGTGTGTGACAGTGTTCGCTGACTGTACACTCATCCAGATATTGTCTGTAAGGTGAGCCGCTAATCCTGGGGAACACATGCCAGTCAGTCGTTAAAACTTCTGTGGAGATGAAAAAAATGGCTGACGTGGCCTTCATGAATGTCAGTGTGTAGGCAGATGGACAAGGCTCGCCACATAAACACTGACTGTGTGGGTTTCTTGGCCTTGAGGATTGCTTCTCTCTCTTGTTTGGGTTTTCATGACCTCGGAGCTTTTGTCTCTGTCTTGGTCTCTGTGCCCCCCAAAAATACATATTTTAACTATTTTAAAAAGTGTATATGAGAAATATGTGAAATCTGTGTATGAGATAAATATGTTAAATCTATAGTAGTCCTTCCTTTTCCACAGTATCAGTTTCTATTTTTTTCTTCATTTTTTTTTTCCCTTGGTTTTAGTAAACCAGTCAAGCATGGATGCAAAGTTCTAAATGCCAAATTCCAAACTTAACAAGCAATGCATTTTAAATTTCTCTGCATTCTAGGTAGCGTGAAGAATGTGTATGCCACTGTCCCACTGAGAACTGGGCCACCCACTTGTCCACGTTGTGTGTGTGGTCACTCAGTAGCGGTCGCTACGGTCAGATCTGTCGTCTCAGAATCGCAGGCTTGTCTTTTAGCGACACTTCATAATGGACCCAAGGCACAGGAGTGGTGATGCTGACACTCAGATATGCCAGGGGGGTGTCATCAAATGTTTCCTTTAAGAGAAAAAGTAGGGCTGGAGGAGTGGCTCAGCTGATAAGGTGCTTGCCTAGCAAGCCCCAGCACCACCTACATCAGACATGGTAGTAGTACATGCCTGTAATTCCAGCACTTGAGAGGCTGAGAAAGGAAGATTGCCACGAATCCAAGGCTAGCCTGGATAGTAAGTTCAGGACCGGCCTGGGATACAGAGCAAGACCTTAGAGAGAGAGAGAGAGAGAGAGAGAGAGAGAGAGAGAGAGAGAGAGAGAGAGACAGAGACAGAGAGACAGAGAGAGACAGAGAGACAGAGAGACAGACAGTGAGACAGAGGCAGAGAGAGAGAGCACACAAGAGCATGTTTTAGAGTAAAGGAGGGATAAAAATATTGTATGATGATGTCGCTAAGATTTGTGGTAAGTTGTTAATCTCTCCTGAAGCCTAATTTATGAATGAACCTCATCACAGATGTGCATGTACAGGAGAAACCACATTCTGTAGAGGGTCTTGTAGCATGCCCATGCCCAGTGTTAGACTTCTTCTGAGTTCTTGGAAGGCATCTTTGACAGATGAAGGAGGATTGCTGTATATTGTCCAACGTGTGTCAAATAAGAGTGTCTGTGAGCTAGGCCTCTGTGCGAGATACTTAAATCCATCTGTCCGTCACCATCTGTCCTTCCAGCCCCTGGAAGGTGATACTAGTAATGGCGGCCTTTCTTCCTTCCATGCGACACACAAACTGTTTTTAAGAGCGTTTGCTGGTGATGGGGCATGTCTACAAGCTTTGGAGCAAGTAACAGCTTCCAGGCGTAGTGGTGATATTAGGAAAAAGAGGTGAAGGAGGCAGAGAACATAGAGAATTATCATATAATCCACAGCCACTGGAGCAACCTGTGTCATGAAGAGAAGGGTGTGTCTTGGCTTCGCTTCTTCCTGCTGTTAAATGTGGGTAAAAATATTTCTTACCTCACATGCCCCAGTCTCCCAAACAGCTGCCGCCTACAAGGCACTTTGCAGTCCATAACATCCAAAAGCCCAAAGAGATCCCCCTCCCTTCTCTGTGTGTCCCGTGCAGAGGGAAGAGGCCCCGGGGGTCTCCTAGATGTCACCGCATGGTTCGTTGGCTAAAGCTGCGGCATCTGCCCGCGTCTCGCTCGCTCACAAGAGGGATGAACTGTTTTTCTGAGGCAGTGGAAC
Source organism: Ctenodactylus gundi (assembly GCA_004027205.1). Lineage (NCBI taxonomy): Eukaryota > Metazoa > Chordata > Mammalia > Rodentia > Ctenodactylidae > Ctenodactylus > Ctenodactylus gundi. The sequence continues at coordinate 13,637 of PVKB01004488.1, forward strand.
AGAGGACAGTGGTCGTTTGAGAAGAAAGGACCGTCCTCCGAAGCTTTCATTTCCTTGATTTCTAATAAGGAAGAACCTTCTGGCTTACTGGAGTTTAGTGGGTGGTGGAAAGTCATTGAAAACTTTGTCATACAAATCCTGCTTGGTGCTGAAAGGTGCTGATGGCGTTTAAAAATTTCAGGTCAAGTTATTCAGTGTTTCTTTTGAAGTATGAATTCACAAAATATAAACAGCTAATTCGTATCTCCTGAATAAGTCCAGGTTCTTAATCTGAACTTACTGCTACTGTTTCCCAATTAAATAGCCAAAAACAGTCAGTCTTTAGAATGGATTAATGACCTGCAAAATTCCATTTAAACATAGACATTCTTGAGTTTTATTAGTGGAAAAATACAAACTGGTCTGTGGTCATGGATTATTACAGATTCACGCCAGACTGCTGACTTGAACTCTGATGAACCTGCGACACTCTCCATTAAGCCTCAAAATGAGCTTTCTCTTAATTGGGGAGAAGGAAGGGAAAGTAAACTAGTAGCTGGTACATGCCAGATTTGTGAATTTTTTTTATCAATCTTAGACAGAGTATTCAAACATTTTTAGACATGTTTGGAAGTTAAGGATGAGAAACTGGGAGACGGAATCCATTTCTTAAGCCTGGCTCTGTGCTAGGCAATGCACATACAATATTTTAGGAGGTAATACGGAAGGAAGATAGTGCTTATTTTTGGATGATGAAATTGATTTCAGAAGGGAGGGGAGTATCATATTCCTTTTGGGAAGATTTAAAGTTGATTTCAGAAAGGTTAATTGATAAATGCCAGTCTCAATAGTTAGCTCTGGAATCAAAATGAAAACATTCTGGAGATATTTAGGGAGCTGTACTCTAGGTATGTTTATATACTGAAGGACCAGTCATAATTTTTTGCCCTTCTGGGGCCTGTAACCTAGTAGAAGAAAGCAATATTCAAAAGGACTTACACAAGAATGTGTATGATTATAGACTGTAACAATACAAAAAAGCAGCAGAAGGTACTGAGATAAGGAGATGCAATTTCAGTAGACCATGGGAACATGTAAAGAAGACCCTGAAGAATGAAAAAAATGGAGCTGATGCCTGGCTGGTGTGGGCGGAGCATAGTAGCTGAGGGCCAGTGACGTGGGGCTCCAGGTAGGAAAGGGTCAGATTTTCATAGAGCTTTGTTTGTCAGGACAGAGATTTAGGTTTTTATCTAAGGTCTGGAGGAATGTCACTGAATCCAGGCAATGTCTTAGTCAGATTTAAGATTCACCAAACCATACCTGTTCTGTGTTGAAAATGAACTAGAGTTTCTTTCATATCTAGATCATCCGGTAAGTACTTTTAAGTCACAGCTGTATGTGTCTAATTGTGTTAGAAAAATTAAGGAATACATGCATTTGTAGACTGAATGTGGCCTGATGCTTTAAAAGAAAAATTAATTTTTGATAGCTACTGTTCGTAAGAAAGAAATGTACTAAAATGACTCTGAAAGTATTATGATTCTAAAGACAAAACTTACCTCGATTTTTAAATTTGTTTTCTGCTGTGTTATACTGCTTCAAAACAAGAAGCTTTCCAGAACTATCTGCTAAAAATTAAATTTGTTTCTTTTTTGGAAATCTTGGTTTTCTTTAAAGGTTCCTCCTAGTGCTGAATACCTTACCACTTGCCAGGTAATTTTAGAGTAGTAGAATCTTGGAGTTCAAAATGTGCCTTTACTCTCATTTTTAGAATGCAGAATTATAGCAGACTGGTCTGTGTTTGTGTGCTTGCCCTCATGTAATATATATATATATATATATATATATATATATATATATATATATATATATATTTAAAGTTTTCTAGCTCTTTTTCCCCTAAGTAGAGACATTAGAAGGCTGTGATCCTTATCATGAGGATGTTCTGGTGGCTTATGGAGATCCCACTATGGGCTGTGTACTTATGCATTCCTTTGCAAGGACTGGCACGGCTCTCAGTGTCCATCCACACGTTAAGACTTCTCCGCTTCCTGACCTACAAGTGCAGTCTCAACATAATTAAAAAGAAGAAAATAAATAAATGACAGAATTGAAAGGCTGTTCCAGAGACATTTAGCCTTCCGTTCCAGTCTTAACGTGTCCCTCCTGATTCACATGTCGTAAACTTAACCCCAGTGCGGCAAGGGACCTAACCGGGGTTGTTTGACTCATGAGGACAGTGCCCTCCGAACGGGATTAGTGCTGCAATAATACAGCCTGCCGCGGGAGGACTGCTGCCTCCCGCCAGGTCAGCATCTGGCAGTAAGGCCTCACGGGGCGGGCACTGGTGCCCTGACCTTGGCCCACCTTCAAGAGCTATGGGAAAACTTTTCTTTCTTTCTATAAATTACCCAGAGTGGCATTTGTTAGAGCATTTGGACTCTTTGATATCGTGGAGGATGGAAACTTTACTCCACTGGACACCCACGTATACTAAATCCAGGTCAAGCACCTCTGATAACTTCCTTAGGAACAGGTCACGATGTAAAGTGACTAAGTGTTTGGTCTTTGTTCACCTTCCAGGCATTTGAATATGTTGTCCTCTCTAGAATGTTGTTTAATTTTCATTTCATACCTATCCTTCAAAAGGCATTCATCTTACTTCTTCTGGCAGCCTTCTCTGAATTTTCTTTTTCATTAGCGTGTCTTCTCTTTTTCCCCACCCCTTAAAAACCATGGTAATTATTTATTTATTTGGAAGGAAAGATTCATTTTATTTTATTTTCCCCCATTTTATTGGTATGTATATATGTGATACATAATGTTTACGTTGAGTTTGAGTATTTTGTGTACATATATATCACTTTGAACCACGTTATTTATTGCAACAGAAAATTTACAATTATTTACTTGACTAATAGCTATGTTCTAAGGTCTGTAAGCCTGACCATGGTGTCAGTTTCTGCCAAATGGCATCCAGGATACATGGAGGCACCAGCTCTATCAGTATTCTAATAAAGTAGTACTTGGGGTCTGAGGGAATGGCATAGTGGTTAAAGTGCTTGCCTTACAAACACGAGGCCATGGGCTTGATTCCCAGTACTGTATGAAGCTGAGCACGGTGGTGCGTGCCTGTTATCCCAGCACTCAGGAGGCTAAGGCAGGTGGACTGTGCTGAGTCCACAGCCAGCCTGGGCTGCGGCCTACACCAGTGAGTTTAGGACCAGCCTGGGCTACAAAACGAGATGCTGTCTTTAAAAAAAAAAAAAAAGGAAAAGAAAAATAGTATTAAAAAGATTTCTCTCACCAAGATTAAGTTTATTGTGGTTCTTCTTATTGGAATGCTGTACTTGCCTTTCCGTTTTTAATATAATTCAATGAAAAACAGGACAATTGATCATCACTAATTCCCTTATCCGCAGCTCATGCGTAGGAAGCCCACGTTACCTCATAAGTTTGTACCTGCAAACGTTATATGTGACTGAAAGCTTCATGAAAAACTTCTACTGAACCATAAAATCTTGTATTCTGTTCCAGAAGAGGATGCTGAGTGTAAGCCCCAAAACTGGGTGTAACTTCCCGTAATGGTTCATGATGGAATGTTTGAAAAGCACTTAAATAAATTGTTACTGTAATTAGGATTTTTCTCCACTACAAAGTAAATTACTCGAAACATAAATTACCTTTCCATTGATGATATCACATGTGCCTTTTATTTTCTTCTTTATACTAGTTTGTGTTGTCCACTTTTATTTTCACAATTGAGTTTATATCATTTTTAATCAGAGAAAAATTGGGGAAATAGAATTCCTTCCCAGCTGTTACTTTATTACTGCTACAGGGTACTCTTTCTGGAAATTACAGCCATCTAAATCTTCGTTTCCCTCTAGCTTACCTCACCGTGGTCTCATCTCACCAGGTTTTCCCATCTGGATGTCTTCACACATTCTTCCATCTTCCGATTTGTATCGGAGAGGCTCTTACATATAACTGATTTTCTAGCATTTATTCCTAGTCTCATCCACTCACATCCCATATGTGAAGAGTGACCAAAACTATGGTTAATGCTTACATCTAAAATAATCTGGCATTAAAAGGCATATTGTCATTAATCCCTCTCACAATGCTCTCCCGTGGTTCAAGCAGAATTCTGTCATCGCTCTGGCCCCTTTCTGAGCTGCTTACAAAGTCCTCTTGTGCTCTCACGGCTGCCTCGTAGGTCCTGAGCCAACTCAGAAGGCTTACCTTTCATGATCATTTGACTCCGGGGAAAAACCAGGAGTTGCACAGTGCAAGTTCTGGTGAATGAGGAGGGTGAGGGCACCGTGATGGTTTTATAAGCTGTCTTTCCACTGCTGGCAGTCCACAGTGTCACTCACTGTGTGTTTTGATCACCCTTCACGTGTAAGTCAGTGCTCGGGCAACAACTAGGGCTGTGTGATGTCACTTACAATTCAGATTATCAGCTTCTGGCCAGGAAATATACTTTGTTATCATGTGGATAGTGTGAAGTGTGTTGTATTGTTTGTGTTTAACATTGTTTGTTAGTATCATTATCAACATAGTAATGTTATTAATAGCATTGTCAGAAACAACAGCAGTACCAAGATAACAGCTTTAACAACAGTGGCATTTACAGTATGCCATTATATTAATTATTGCAATGGATCTGACAGCCTGCTCCTAAGAATCCACATTAGTGAATAGTTTACGATTTTAAACTCAAGAGGAACACTGGAGGACACATCAATCCTAATACTCTCTGTCTTCACGTCCCTCCCTCTTTTTCTGAGTTTATAAAAACAATGAGGAAAATGATAAACCATTACCAAACTAAATTTATTAATGGAATTAAGTAAGTTGTTAGCTCTGTCATAAAGGAATATGACACAAAGTGTGTAATTTATTTTGCTTCAGAATTTGATCAGTGTCATTTGGCTGGAGACAAGTAGTTCATCAGAGGCATAGGTGTGCGCCCAACAAGGCAAAACTATGAAAGGAAAGGAATCCTCATACACTGAATACTTCTGAGTACGATTTGGTTGAGAAAATATTCTTCTCTGTTGAATTAAAGAATGGCACCACCTGCTAAGCAGGTTTCGTAACTTGGTATATTGTGAGTTCCATTGTCACGGCCATTAGGAGGAGGAGAAATGTACCTCTGGTGAAAACTGAGCTTAACAAAGAATTTCTCCCTTTTAAATACATTAATAGCTGATTGTAATTTACGAAGTGAACTCCTAGTCCTGATCCTAAAAGCCTGCACGTTTACCAATACATAATGTACTTATTACATCCCGTGTAACTGGACAGATAGGAATTTTCCACAAGTGAAGTGTCCTCGATGTTTAGTATCTTTAGAAAGTAGAAAAGGTTTGACTATGTAAAGTTTTGGATACCTTAGAGGAAATCGTCTCATGAATTCTGTGTTTACTTTTAGTTATCTGAGGTAGTTATTAGATAAAAATAGATTTTACCAATTATTCTGTAATGGTTGATTATTCAACTAGCTTTTATCAGAAACCTATGTCATGGATGGCTCTTTGAAAGCAATGAATATGTGAAATTAAACCCTGGGAAGAATTATGAGTAAGCAATGAGCAGCAGTCTAGAAGTAAATGGCACCTACTCATTTCTAATTAATAATTTGTGTATATATATATGTGAATATGTACATATGTATTCTTTTTGTGGTGGTGGTGGTATTGAGGATTGAACCCAGGACCTCACACTGAGCTACATTTGCAACATATATATGAAGTTGATCAGGCCAGTCTTGTGCTTGGAATCCTCCAGCCTCAGTCAACAATGTAACTGGAACTGTGTGCCTCCAAGCCCAACAAAATAATCTTTTTAAAATTTTTTTTGTCATAACAGTTAGGTTTGGTTAAATAAGAGCTTATTTCATGGCTGGGGATGTAGCTTAGTGGTAGAACTCTTGCTCTTGCCTAGCATGTGTGAGGCCTTGAGTTTGGTCCTCAACCTGAGACATGTGAGTGTGGGGTGCGGGGATCACACGAACACACACACACACACACACAGACAGACAGACATACACTTATTTGTATTGTTGTGCTTTTATTATTGTGTACTATGTTTCCTTATTTAAAATCCTGTAGGACTTATTGAAGACATCTAGGGCTATTCATACTAGCCTTGTCCTAGAGACAATTTGTAATATGTGATTAGTGAGGCATATCTTATATGTTAGGGAGTAAATAAAATTGAAAATTAAAGGTATTTAATGATATGTTTCAGTTATAAAACAGAATTTTAAAAAATAAGTAAAGAAACAAATTCAGGTTGTTAAATCAGAATTATAGAGTTCTGTTCAAAGGAGCCAACTCCAGCTGTCGTCTTTGGGGGAATGTGGCCATCGCCATCATGCCCTTGTGTAGAAGAAAAAACAGCTCCTGATCAGTTAAAAGCAAATAACAAGGGGACTTTTGAATCTGATACTTTTTCATAAAAAAAAAGAGCAGCTTAGTTCTAATACTCTTGGAAAATTCCAAAGAAGTTACGCACACAGAGTCAGATAGAACGCACATCGCAGATGGCTGTGCCAACCTTACTGGTTCACAGATGGCAAAGTGTTAACAGAAACCATCATTTCAAGCTAAACTGTAAGGCCTAGTATTTAATGTTTAACTCACGAAATATTTTCAGCCTCACTTTGTTATTTATTTTTACTTCTTTCTTGAGGAAACTCGGGCATCACAGTGGTGATCTTCTTTGCTTAACACGTTACAGTAATTTTGCTTATAATGTTACTGGTTGTGTTCACGTGGCGTGTGCCTCCTAAGGTGATGATGGGGTGAGAACACCGGCGTCCGACTTCCAGCTCCGACCTTTGCCCAGGGTCCTGTGCAGCATCCGGTATTTTCCCATAACCTCTGCTCGTGGGTTCGCTTCATGACCGTGCTTTGCTAACCACCGGGATTTGAGTTGCGATGAAAAGTAAAATTGTGCTAAGTGAACCCGAGGGACCGCCGCACGCTGCATTTGTTATGGGCTTATGTTCTTGGCTACGCAGGAAGGGACAGAGAAGCTTTGATATTTTTAATGAGTACTTATGCCTTTTTATGCTTAAAAAATTGTGCTCTCACCGTGTTAAGAGAGTCCGTTCTTTAAGACATCTTCTCTTAAGAAATAAGACAAATTTGCCCCAAGTCTTCCACAGATCTTCTCTCAGTGTTTGGTCACTGCAATTAAATGAAAAATTTTCACAGTCTAAAGAACTGGGCAGATGTTGAAAACCCTCCGGTCCCGGTCCCCACACCCAGCCCCCAGCAGGGGCGGCTTCTCTGTTATTTTCTGGCCGCTTGGCACATTCCTGTGACACACAGCCCGCCCCGTGATGAAGGGCGTGTGATGAACCAACAAGCACGTGAAAGATAGTAACCAAATGGTGACTCCCAATTACGGGAGACATTACTATAATCACCCCTGCTGTACCACCCGTCTGTTGGCAACGTGGTTGATCCCTTGAAAAGCACTAAAAGAAGGCCCAGCATATGAAATAAAATTCTCAGTTCTCTGTGTAATCATAAAAATCAACACTGTCACTTTTCAAAAAAATCTAATTGGTGCCCTAAAGGGAAACCTACTAGGCTATGTAAAGTAGCTATTATGAGCATGTTGAGCCTTTTGAATGTATTTCAGACGGCGTTTCTGTTGCCAGATTTATCCGCCAGAAATTCACTGAGCAGATTCGTCAGGGGCTGAGGCCACAATCTGTAAAACAGACATTGGCACCGAGATTAAAGATCAAGAGAATTATATAGGTTTTGTTACCATATGCCAAGATGCCTTTCTAAAAGTAAGTTTATTTTGTGTGGGCTGTAGCCAGAAGCAAGAGCTATCTTTGTTTGGTATTGAGAACAGTAGCATTTCCTGCTGGGAAAAACAAAACAAAACAGTTTTGTTGATATCCTTGGGGTGGGGGTGGAGGTGGGGTCCCAGGCCGGTTCTGACTCTCCTCCAGCCCTTGCCCTTGTCTGACCACAATGTGAGCCACACGTGTGAGTCATGAATGAAAAATCCAGGCCACAAGAGCCCTGGAGGCCACCGTCTTCCAGGTGGGTACCGAGGGAGTAGGCCCGGCGCCTGCCTCTGAGGATGCAGTCCTTATCATCAGGCTCCCCGTTCTGACCACAGCTGGTACCTTTAGGTCTGTAAAGATTCCTCGGGGCACCTTTACGCTTAGAAACGTCAGCGACCAAGTCAGAGCTGCTGCAGGACTCCTGAGTTACACGCAGCCTTTCGGTCGCCATGCCTTGTGGCCCCGAAGGGTCGTGAAATCGCTCTGAACCCACGCTGCTCAAGTAAGGATGTGTGAATCAGGGGGTCTCTCGGGAACCTCTAAAATGATGCGATTCTGTAAACGGTTGGACCCAGCATAGACTGCGAATAGAGCTTTCTCCCGTGCAGTAAGGAAGTCTTCCCTGTGACCCTGAGGGGTAGAGTCTTGGACATGTTGTACAAAGGGGAACCTCTTCCCCAAAACAGCCGGGGAGAAACGTGGGCACTAGAAAAGCAGGGAGAATAGAGAACTCTGTCCAGTCCTAGGGATGGCTGCTTTTCCCGGTTTGCGGCAAGCGCTGGGACAGAGTTGGGCACTTACAGTGGCCAGATCCGGTAGTGGCATTGTGACACCTTGGCGTGTTTGAAAGGACCGTGGTCGCGATGCCCGGCAATCCCTCACAATTCGAACAGCACTTTGACGGAGAAATCCTAGTCCAGGGGAAACTCTGGAACACAAAAAATAATTTACCTCAGTGCAACAGGAGTCACGATTTGAGCGGGAGCTTTCAAAGGCGCTTACGCTAAAGCTTTTCCAAGCCACTTTTAAATTATATCTTCATCACACCGGTGAAATTCCAGTGGAGAGCCGCTGAGTGGGAGCAGCGGCGAGCAGGCCTGGCGGGCCGTGGGCGGGGTCCCCGTCCAGTCGCACGGGGCACAGCAACACGTGGCAGGCTGTACTCACTCAGCTTGTCTGCGCAAAGACAAACTGCCGCCTGTTCTTGGGAACAGATTTTTTCTACATTCTCCCTGTCTGTTTTGCGTCCAGTGTGCATATTACCTGTGAAACAATTCTTCTCTTTTGCTTATAAATTTCGACACAGGTGCGATGCGCCGGAATAAAGCCGTGGCCCCGAGGCTGGCGCGCATCTGACAGAGGCCGGGTCTGATGCCTGGGCTGCTTCCCGGGTGGGAGCGACTTCTCCCTCCTGCCGGCAGTGACCTGGGCGTCTGCTAGCTGGAGTCGGTGCAGCCCTCCCGGGACGGAGGACGCCTGCCCGACGTGCTGCTGCTCGCGCGGACACTAGGGGGTGTCCAAGGACCGAATGTCGTCCTCCAAGCCGGTTCCTCCGTGCGGCAGGTCCGGCTAACGTGAAGTGCTGGAGCTAAGGGGAAAATCCACCCAATTAGCTCCCGCCGTGTGTTGAAATGAGTAACGTGGGGTCAGTTTCGTGATCAGACCCTGATTCCCTCGGACCTCCGGCAGCAGCTGTCATCCCAGGGTTTGGAGCCGGGATCATCCCGGAATTTAAGCCGCAGGTGCCAGGATCCCGGTGCTCCCCTACCCAGCGCCCTTTGCCTCTGAGTTGGCCAGGTTTCTGTGTCTTGGGAAAGAGCTCAGCCCTCTCTTTTTTGTGCCCACGCTGAACTGGGTGGGAGGAGACCCGTAAGAAGCCGGCCTCGCGCGTCTCCTCCCGTGCGGTCCAAGTTGCATTATGACGTAGCTTGTTCGTTGATTATTTGTCAGAAGACGCTTGCCCTTGCTGCCCGAGACGCTTTCCGACTTTGGGGCTTGGGTCTCTTCCTGCACAGAGATGACTTCTTAATTATGAGGCCTTTATAAGCCCCGTCTCTCATCCTCACCCCCTGCCTCCCTTCCCCGCGGTTCTCTCCCGTCGCTATTGGTCCCTAAGGGCATGTTACTGGCTTTTCTTTATTGCTCCCATTCTCCCTTTGACCCTCCTGGTGAATTAAAAAAAATAAATAGAATGCATTTTAAGGATGACAACAGTAATAATAAAGGCAGGAATTGCTTTCCAGCTAAATGCACTGATTGGAAGTCCTATCGAAAATAGCGTAAACCTAATGGAAGCCGCCAACCCCTCCCATACAGGACGCACTGTGCTCTATTAAAATGAAGGTGAAACAAAGCTTGTGACGTTTCTGCACCCCCCACCCCCCACTCACTTTTCCTAAGACACATCGATAGTAGGGACAGTGGTGTTGCGCTGTGCTTCTCCGTGACCCAGGCTGTCATCTTGTGCTCCCGGATAATTCTCTCCTCATGAAATGTATCCTTTCCCTGCAACAGTCACCAGAAAAATAATTACGTTTTGCCATGCAGTAATCAAAAAATTGAGAGAAATGAAAACGTGGCCATTAATTAGCCAATGCCGCTGATCATTTAGGTAACCTGGGTGGAGACGGGCCACCCGTCATTGCAGCTCTGAAGATTTGCATGCATTTTCTAAATTGGTGACACTATTCGGGTTGCTGGAGAAATCTCTTGTGTGAAGTCCCCAGGACAGTTGGGTCTGCCCGCCAGGATCCATTGCTTGATTTCGGCTTGACCACTGAGGTGGAGTCTCCAAGACTCCTTGCTTGGCCTGAGCTCTATCACTGAAGTTTCCTGTGTGAGGTGGAAAAACCAGATTTGACGGCACAGCACTAGCAGCTGGGAAACCGCTCTTTCTCTCCCCGCTCATTTCCCAAACAATGTTTGCACTGATTAATACTATGCAACAAGACATGACACAGAGACCGTGCTGGCATTGTGTTCTGATGACCCCACACATTGTGCGCGCTCTGTGGTTCCTTTTGCTGTTCATAGTTATGTGGGTTTATCAGAAATTACATGTCAGGCTCCCGATGAGTGTAATTGTGTGCTGATTGTGTATAGTTTTTTAAACCTCGTTATTAGCCTTGTATGCAAACCAAATAAAAGGGAAGTTTTAAAAAAGGAAAAAGAAAATAGCCTCCAGTGGACGTCATGCCAGAGCCCAGGTGTTTGAGCCTGGATGCAGGGGAGAATCAAAATGTTCTCTCGGACATCTGCTGCCGCCGTGTGCTTGAAAAGGGCCCTGATGAATGAGGGGAAGCAGAGAAGTGTCCAGGGTGTGTGTGTGTGTGTGTGTGGGGGGGGGGGGGTTGTGTGGCTCTGCCTCCTCCTGACTCTGCTCTCCTCGCAGGCACAATTCATTTAGTGAGGAGGCAGGGAGGACCCTGAGGGGTGTGGTGCGCATCCCCATTCATTTCGGCTTTCATTCATTGGCGCCCCCTCTCTGAACTCTCTGAGTTCTCACCCACTCCTTAGGATCCTTCTTTTATCTGAAAAGCAAGAACAGGAACCCCTCAACTGTGGAGCTACAAACAGTTGGAGGGGGAACTGGTGCAGGGAGAGGGGTGAGGACTGCTGTGCCTGACTCCTTCAGTTCCCAGGGCTGTGCCCTTCCACCCATTTGCACCTGAGCAATGAGCTGGGCGCTCTACGATGCTGGTTACGTGGGGTGTGCGTTCTTTCGACTCACAGGCAGGGAGCTCAGGGGGGATGTTCAGGTATTACATACCAAGGGCCATGAGAATTAGGCTCGCTCTAGTGTGAGAAGTACTGGGTTCTCTTTTTAAAAACCTTTAATCAGTACACAGTGGTTCAGTTCACAGATGTTAGCACCAGGATGAAGGCTCTCTAATTGTCATTTCAGTTGTCCCTGCCTAAGGGCTCCCAATCAAATTATGAGACTGTTGCAGTGAGTGTGTGGCGTTTGGCTGCACCTTGCAAGGGGGTGTTTTCTGGAATGATGAGAAACAGTGGTTTCTCCTGGGAAGCAAATGTACCATTATGGACTTATTAGATCCTTGATTAGATACACAGCTGATAAGTGAGTAGACTTTTCAAGAGCAAATATTGTCAGTTTATTTCAATCTGCCTCACTCAGAAAGGAGAGTAAATGAAACAGAACTAAAGGGAGTATGCATTTTTTAAAAAGTGGTTACAAAATTTATTAGTCAGCTCCTGCAAGTTGCCATTAGCTCTTCAGGCATTAAAGGGTAAGATTTCACAATTTTAATTTTTTTTTGCTGCCTGTTTTTTCCAGTCTCTCAGCCTGGTTTCTCTATCGACAGTTCTCTGGCAGGACTGCTGAGACTGAGAGGGAAACGTTCAGAGCGATAATGAATTAATTAAGTGGTTCTAGAAAGTTAACCTCTCAAGCTTCCTTCCTGAAATTCATGTTTATCTGATTTGCTTTAATAAGCGACTTGCTACTGAACTAGTTTTACATACTTTAATTTGAAGATAATTGTGGTAGTATAATTCACATTCCAGATGAACATTAACTTTTCAGAAGATACCAAGCACATACTTTACCTAGCACTGGTGCGTACAGTTTAGTAAAGTGTATCCTGTAGAACAATTGACTGGTGTAGTGATGTCTCTTCTTAAGTCTATTACAAGGCATTTATTTGATTTTAATTGTAGAACCATTGGTCATATTGGGTTCACTTCCTGTTCATGTTGATTTCATGGGTCTCTCTATTAGGGTTCAATCGCACAGTAATTAGTCATTAGCCACCGTGGTGTCTTCAAGCATGTATACACTTACATTCTCGTTTTCTCTTCTGTTTCTGGAATCATACTTGAATTCTCTATTTCTTAAGAAAAGGGAAGGCGCCACAAGGTGACAAAATGCTAGTTCATGAATTTCTCAGTTTAAACATCTTACTGAAAGGCTCCTAGTCAAGGGAAGCAAAAACTTCACACACCCAAGGTGAAGTACAGGGCAGTGGCCTACCCACAGCCCTGGAGTCGCTGAGATGTCAAAACCTGGGGCGGAAGCAGCTGTGATCGGAGATGAGACACAAGCTAGGCAGTGACACTTCAGGCCGGCCAGTACTGGGCACCATGTGCACCACGCTAATTCTGACTGAAGCATCTTCAATTTCTAAAGAAAGGTCAAGTTCCCAACTTGTTACTAAGCTCCAAGAATATATTGGATTTTTCCATTTTGTTTGGCTTTACAGATACATTTCCTTTTATGAGAGAAAGTGTCTTTAAAATATATATTGTCAAAGGATTAATTAATTCTAAATTTGCAGTGCTTTAAGCTCCCACTTTATCTAAGGTACTCATTCGTTTAGCTCCCATGAAAAGTAAATATGTCATCTGTCATAGTCTTTCACAAGCTCATAATTTAAACCCATTAGAAAATTGTTTCTGCTTTTTATTTGAGCTGGCTTCATATTGTTGCCCTAATTAAATTGGAATCTTATACCATTTAAGTGTTAGGCTCCAGGATGAAATTGTTGTTATTCAGGTGGTGACCAGTTGAGTCAGTCAGTGTTTAGGAAGCCCTGGGTGCTTGGCGTGGGTTTCCATTTACATTCATTCCCACAGAAATGAGAAACAGGAGATGTTGGGTCCCTAACTGAAAGAATCTCTGCCTGTACACTGGTCTCCATCACACTATTTTCTATCTACTAATTGTTTTTTGATATGTGGTCTAAAGCTACCTTCTTAAGCTTGTCTTTAAAAATTCTTTTTTTACTCAATAGTTTGTAAAAATCATTCTTAGACTCTAATATGTAAATGCATCTCTTGATAAAAATGCCTAGTCTGCCTCAGTAGATCTGGGATGGCCTCGAGGTTCTGCATGTCTCTCAAGATCCAGGGGAAGCTACCGTGGCCGGTTTATGTTTCACATTTTATATAAGAGGCTCAAATGATTATAAAGCAGAGAGGATGAATCAGAATGGTATCTTTTCATCTTGCTTTTTTATTTTGTAAAATGTAATTTTTGTCTCTAAATTTAACAATGTGAGTCTTTGCACAGACTATTATCTAGCAACTTAAGATAAGGGATGTCAATTTCAGAATCACACGAAACTGTGGAACTGTGGATATCCTTGAATACACAAGGTGGTTTAACATAAATTCCTACCAAAAGAGAGAGAGAGAGAGAGAGAGAGAGAGAGAGAGAGAGAGAGAACTAAATTAGATCAATGGAATGATGGAATGTAGTTATTCCCTTCCTGTGGACATGGGATGGGATATGGAATTCTTGGGTTTTGATGTCTCTTTTGCACACAGTCTCACTACAAATTGTTTTGTGAATTAAATTGTAGTCCATAAAGATTTCCAAATCTATTGAAAGGACTCTAAATTTTCTCTAAACTAGATTTGAGTAATTATAACCCATTTGTGAAGAACAATTTTCTGGGCCTTGAACTCTTCCTTTCTGTCCCTCCTTCCTTTTTTCTTAAAAAAAAAACTGTCTTTCTCTTTTATTTTCCATCCCTTCATTCAACTCTCTTCTTCCCTTTCCTTTCTCTTTTTTTAAAGTGTCTTCTGGGTAAAATAATGAATTAAATTAGCATAGGGATATTAGAAAAATCCAAATTATAATTAATCCTTAATCTTATTTTTCATACTTTTTTTCAGTGCTGGAGACGGCCCCAGGGCCTGTACGCACTAGGCCAACACACATCACAGTGTTTACACCTTGAGCCCTCACAAATCTTCTGTTTTTCTTAGAGCATGAAACAAAAGGAAATATATATATATATATATATATATATATATATATATATATATATATAGAGAGAGAGAGAGAGAGAGAGAGAGAGAGAGAGAGAGACAGACAGACAGACAGACAGACAGACAGACAAGGTCTCACTCTGTGGTCCAGGGCAGTCCTGAACTCACTTCGGAGCCCAGGCTGGCCTTGGACTCACGGCAATCCTCTTGCCTCAGCCTCCCGAGTACGAGTACTGGGATTACAGGTGTGCACCACCACGCCCAGCCTATGTGGTGCTGGGGAATTGAGCTAGGGTACTTAGCACTTGCTAGGCAAATGCTTTAACTGCTGAGCCATTCCTCCAGCCCCAAAAAGGAAATAATTTATAAATTTTAGGTATGCCCTGGGAAATTAGTAGTTCTATTTCTAGTTAAATAATTTGTAAATTCTAAAGGAACTACTTTTAAAGTTTTGATTTAATGGTATTTTAGTTTTTAGATAAAATGATTTTTAAAATTCAGCTGAAACTAAGAAGCAACAAAATGGATTAGAAAAAGAAGAAACAAAACAACAATAAAATACTTGAATCACTTCATATTACCATCCCACTGAAGCTTTAAGTAAATAATGTGCAATGTCTTGTGTGTAACCCCGGTGCTCTGAGGGAAGAAGGGTGCCCCAGGAGATCACTGGGGCTTCGTCCGCGTACCAGCCTCTTCCTACCTTTGCTACTTAGGCTATTTATTCTTTCTGAGCCTCAGCGCTTTTTTTTCAATCATTAAATAAGAACGTGGGTTAATTCCTAATCCAAAAAGGCCTATTTGAATTAAGTAAGCTAATATGGTCTCCCCAAACATGCACGTTAAGCAATGTTTTCAGATTTCTTGGCTCTGGAATTAACAACAGAAAGCAAAATAGAAGAAAATTCCTCAAATGACTTACATTCTGATGGGCGAAGATGGGCAATACAAATTTACAAATGTAGCATGTGCTATGGGAAAAGGAGAGAGAGAGAGAGAGAGAGAGAGAGAGAGAGAGAGCACAAAGCACAAGGCAAGAGATAGAAACGTGGTCATTTAAAATAAGGTGATCAGGAAAGAGCCTTGTAACAACTAAGAGGTCTAAGGCAAGGCTGTGCTTGGGATATAGAAAGAAAACTGCAAAGAAGTCAGCATGGCAGGAGAGGAGGGAAGATGGTCCAGTCAGCAACTGTGAGGCCTGCTGGGTCCCATGGCGCCTTGGGAGCTCTCACAACTACTCTGGTTTTTGTCCTCAAGTTGATGGGAAACTGCTGGAGGTGGTGAGCAGAAGCGCCTGGCTTAGCATCTGGACCTAAGTGGAGTACTACTGCGATGGGTGTCGCGGAAGGGATGAGAGGTGTTCAGGCCTTATCTGTCCTGTGTGGAGAGCTTGCAGACTTCGCTTATGGATCGAGTTTGGAGTGTGAGAAAGGAAGGAATCAAGAAAGTCTTACCTTTTTGGCCCAGGAACTAGAAAGAGGCCATTGCTCCTTGTAGAGGTGGACCAGCCTGAGCTAGAACAAGATGGTAAGGCAGAATGATCAACTTGAGTTAACATATGTTAATGTTTGAGAAACTTCTTGGTTGTTCCAGTGAAACTAGGAATGGAGAGTTTGGCCAATGTCTTTGTCTGAGAGAAAGTCCCGGTGGGATTGGGGACACATGGTGGGTCACTAGTACTCATTTTTTTTTTTTTTTGAGACAGGGTCTCTCTCTGTGGTCCAGGCTGGTCCTGAATTCACTTCAGAGCCCAGGCTGGCCTTGGACTCAAGGCAGTCCTCCTGTCTCAGCCTCCCAGAGTGCTGGGATTACAGGCGTGCGCCACCACGCCCAGCGTATGTGGTGGTGGGGAATCGAACTCAGGTACTTAGCGCTTGGCTTAGCACTTGCTCAAGCGCTTTAACCGCTGAGCCATTCCTCCAGCCCAGTCACTAGTACTCTTGAGAAGAGATGTTTCTATTGGGGTGGTGGGATGGGAGAACTCTTTAAGAAATATGTGCTCAACAAATACAAATTTCCCTTCCTTTATTTTTATTTTCCTTTCACCTTCTAATTGACAATCTTATGCTATTCTATATATAACTAATCAGAAATAAAATAATTAGGAATGAAAATAATGTCCCGGTGGCAATTACTTGTTCGATACCTGTGATGGTTCTCTTCTGAAGATTTGCCATTCTCCATTGTCTAGACACCAGCTCTTGATTTAAAGTAGTTCTGGGACAGATCTTCCCTTGACATAAGCCATTTTTTTATTTCTTTCTATTGTGCATACTACAGTACTTACCTAAACAGTATTTATTAATAGCATCAGGAGTATGGGAAGCTGTCGTATAACCAAGTTGAATTTTGAATGAGCCCTCAGGCTTTACTCTTGATAAGCATTTAGTTTCCTGCTTATAAACTTAGGACAACATTGAAATGCTCAATAAAAAAAAAAAAAAGAAAATGCGTACAGTTTAGAAAAGATGCTTTCTCTTACGTACAATATTGACACATGCTACTGATCTATTTTTTGTGTGTGCTCATCAACTGATAGTATATTCGTGCTCTGGAGCCTCTTTGCCTATTGAACTATTAGAAATGTTAATAGAAATTGGTTTCTCCACTCTGTTCGCATTCTAATCCCACATGGCATCGTGTTGCTTCACGACTGAGTGCACCCATCACATATTTGCGTTTCCAGTTTATTTTTGACTTCAAAGCTGTTATGCTCAGTGACACCCTTTACCCACCTTTTGCGCAGAGCCCACACACAGCTCCCCAGTTCAGAGGCAGCACAAAGGTAGGGGTGTCATGATTATTTGCTAATGAAGCATTTGGGCCGGAAACTTGCCCTCAGGACAACACAGCACGCTGATTGGAAACATGTGTTTTTGATGAACCCTTTTGCTGAGTGAATCTAATTTCTCCATAATGAACCCCTCTACGTACCAGTTTATTTTGTCTGCAAGAAATTGTGTTGTTCTTTCTGTCCTGGACTTATGTGTAGAGTGCTGCTTGAAGTCATGATATATAAGTCATGCATTTTTAGTAGTCATCCATTACTTAAGAAAAAGTACCCTAAGTACCAGGGAAAGCTCCTTTGTTCAGAGAAACTTGCAGGGTGGTATCATCTTTGACAAATTTCATTTATAATTGCAAAATAATTTTAGGACATCTTCTGACATTGATCAAGCTATTCATATCTAGAATTCTTTTTTGTAACATAGTGAAGTTTCTAGGAATATAAAAAATTGCTCATCGTTCGTTATTCTAGTCCGGGTAGACCCAAGGTTCTACACAGTCTAAACTCTCCGTGGCATAACGTAGAAAAGGTTTCTCATTCTTTCTGGAGTGTGGTTAGGTTGAGGAATGTGCTTCAACTCTCACAATCCCTCCTGCCTTGTCTCAAGAGAACTCCAGGTTGTTGGCAGAACCATCCTTTGTAGACAGAGAGGAGAGGGCACAAGGCCATGGCAGGCTGAGTTGGTAGTTCCTAGTGACCAGGTCAGGAGATGACATCTGTCACTTCTGTCCTTTCAGGTATTTAGCTGGAATGCAATTGTGTGTCAGTATGTAACTGCAAGGGTAGCTCATGAAGGTGAGTCAGCTCAGTGCCAAGAACAGATGCGACTGGTTCTTAGCTCTCTGCCATAGACCTTGTTGAAATAAGAAACCCGAATCACTCACGGTGCTGGGATTTGTCTCAGCCTGCCATGCCTACCCTAGTCCTATTGATGATACTGTTTTCCTCAGCCCCTCTTCTCTCCTGGAATCCACCAAATTGGATAAAATGTGAGATGGGAGAGACACGCACGTGAACCTAAAATACTGGCAAAGAAAATAACAGTAATCTATAACTTAAGGAAATATGTATAACCCTCTTTTGTTATTTGCCTTCAATGGAACTTCTCAGTATTTAGTTCTCATTGCCCTAACATCTACTGGGGCTGACCGCCAAGGTACCAGGCAGATTTGGGGTGTTGTGGAGTCATGTTTTATTACTCCAGAGTGAAAGTGCTTTTGGAATTGGTGTCATTGAATAGCTAATATGCAGATATCTGCTAAGCTAAGACTTTGATAGATATTAATCTCATTTAGTTCTCAAAACAGCTGTATAACTCTGTTGTTGGGGGCATTCCTATTTGGAAAAAAAAAAGGAGATTATGTTGATTACAATCCAAGATTAACTCCGAACCCTATGTATTCCTCCAGTGGACAGTTCCTCCACTGAGTGGTTCTTCCAGTGCCTGTCCGCCTATCTCCAAGATTCTATAATGGCTGAAGATGATTGACCATTGTAGACCAAAGTAGTTGCTTATTAAAACAATCCAGTCTGCTGTGAATCCAGATAGGCTGAGCCTATATGCAAACCAGTTTAACTCAAAGAAAGGATTTGAAGCGTAGCTGAAGAAGAGATCTATGAGTCATATCAGCATGGAAAGTGATGACAGATCTAAATTTACATAATTACTTTTCAAGATGAGTAAGGAAAACGAAGCGAAAGACTTCCCTAAAGACTGAGTTTCCTTTCCAGTATTTTCCCCTCTCCCTCTGTCTCTCTCTGTCTGTGTTCTCTCTCTCATATTCTTTGTCATTTTTCACAAAGGAAAGCAAAAGTCAAAAGGAAGGAGTAGAGAAGGCCCCCTTTCCCTTCCGTGGACGCCATATGAAGTGGCCATGGTGATAACTCCGGTAGTGATTTGCTTTTTGCTTCCATCTGCGTATCCGATCTAATTACACTAATAAAAGGAGAAGGCCAAGGAGATATTACACTAACAAGTGAAGTTTTTAACCTGGGCAGGAAGCATTTGTCCCCTGCACCCCCCTACTCTCCTTTAAATGGCTGTTCTGCACCCCCTTGCACAGCAGGGGGCGTGGCATTTGTCACCCCTTGGTGGAGTGAATCTCCTGGCCTCCCTATGTGAAATTGGTCCACGTGTGATTTAGCTTTGAGTTGTGTTGTGCTTCTTATACTAATATAATATTGTTCTAGTGCTTGCCCCTGATTAAAGAAATAACATAAATAAATAATTTATAATTTAATTAATAAGGTATAATATGCAAAGCACAGTAATTTCAAACAGCTTGTAATGTCTCTAATGTACTTTCAATTTTTTATTTTACATAAGGGCTATATTCATTATGTGGTTATGATAAACATACTAATGAATTTTATTACAGGAACAAATTTAAACATGTAAATGAGATCAAACAGTATTAAAATGCAAACGATGGTGAAACTTATTACAAACTAACCTTGCCAACATACATGGAGTGATGTCATTCTAAAACTTTGCAAGTTGTATCCTTTAAACAAAGTCATTGCTTTTAACAATGTCCCGGAACCTAAGAATTTATGTACTGCGTGCTTGATTCTCATATGAGCTCTCCGACCAAAAATGAAAAAAAAAAAGTTAACTAGAATCTAGGGTTTGCATGTAACTTTGGATGACAATTAAAATCCCTTTTCTTGTTCCAGTGAACAGTAATCTGTGCATAATTACATTCAAATGAGATATTAGCATTTTTTGTGCTTACTCTTTGTTAATTGCAGAGTTCACCCACCATGGTGATGCTTTTGATGGAATCGGGCAACCTTATTGACCTGGTGCCGTAAGGCGTGTTGGGAAATTCTGCTGTATTCTTCTTTTTTTTTTATTTTTGGCATTTTGAGGAGTCCTGCTGCTTTTATTACATTCCTGACACTTTTGTTAATAAATCATTGCAAAGTTAATGAAAATTGCATTCAGGCATATCCAAAATAATTGTGTCCTTTGTCATGCTAATAAATTGAAAGATGTTGATCCAATGGGCGAATGCATGCCCATTATGGCGAAGTCTGGGACGCCGGTGCCTGTTGCACACACAGTTTTTCCTTGGCGTTTCACTCCGTGTAAAACGCGAGAGAGGAAAACAAACCTCGGTGTGTTTTATTTCATATTTTATACAGCGAGCCTTTAATTAAGTCAGCAAATGGGTGAATTATATCTACCCAGAAGATAGAAGTGTGTGTATTATAATTTATGAGAAGTTGTTAATATCAATAGAAATCAGCAAGAGCCTAACAGCAGACTCATAAAAATAATGAAAGCCGTGTTTGACTGACCCTTCTCCCACGCCCGGGATTTGCCACATTTATATGTGACCCACTTGATTTAAAAATCACAATGATAGTGACCCCACATTCATTTCCCAAGACGTCTCCTATCCTGATTTAAAAGAAAAGTGAAGAAATATGGCATCTTATTTTTTTTAAATGTCTTTTTGGCAAAGCTTAGGATCTTTTCCCTAAGCCTTAAGTGGACAAGGGTGTCAGTGAGCGTTTGTTCACATTCACGTACACCGTGAGGCAGGAAGGGTACTCAGTTTAGAAAGACGTGACGCTCATAATAGGTTTCACAGATATACACATATGCACATAGGAGTATATGCATATACATGTATATGTGTACACATGCGCACGTACTCTTTTTTCCCAAATTCATCTCAAGGAAGATCTCCAAGTAATTGTTGTCTTGGGGAGCTCTTAATTTATGCGCTAGTCCATCATGCTGATTTGGGGTAGGTATTTATTCTGCTATTCAATCAAAGAGCATAGTTTCCATAACAACTGCCACATCAGATGAGACGTACAGCTTGGCATTTGCAATACAGGACTTCTTAGGAGATAGGCTTCCTGACATATTGTGTTGAACTTGTGTTCCTTTCATTCTCTTCTAAGCTAGCAAGATCTGTGTTTCTATAAAGGACCATCGCAGTTTTGCATAATTATTACAATCCATCTGCACGTTTCCAGGATTTATATTAAAGTAATTAAAGCCATTTTGTATTAGTGGGTGCTGTGTGGAACCGGCTTGCGCACAGGATTCTGAAAGTTCCCACTTGCCTGCTTGCTGTGCTGTAATTTGGAGAACAGAATGTTCCGTAAATGAGGTTTGGGAATACTGCATTTTTTCTTCTTTCCTTTCTTTGCAAAGTAACTTTTTCCTCCTCCAGTGGAAAATCGAATAAAAGGTTCGCCGAGGGACTGGAATTGATGTCGTCCTTCTGCCTGGGGTTACAAAAGAGCAGAACCGCAGCGAGCAACATTGCGCAAACCCTAATATATTTAGCCTTTTCTGTGTAGAAATAATAATCAGCCTGTGTTTCTAAGGCAACTTTCTTCCAAAGAGCAGCAGGCAACTTAATTTATACCCTCATTTTCCCTGGCAGGATTTGTTCAAGCTAAATGACAGCTGATATTATTAACCCCATTTTATGGATGGGATGATTGAGGCAGGTGGATGATGTACAGAACAGATAATGAGGCAGATAATGGCGTCCTGGGCCAGTGAGGGGCGGGGGCGCATTGGGGAGTAACGACTGTCTTCTGCATCCAACCCACAGAAAGAGCGAACTGCAAGCGGACCGCAGCGTGCTGCCCACTGCTGAGAAAAGTCCGACCGACGCCCCCGACTTTGAAAGGAAAGCTGTGATGGAGACACGGCCGCTGTGGACCTCCTCGGGAATCCTGGCATTTGGGCTGAGGTTTGTGGTGCTGAGGTTTGATTCTTAGTGATCTGTCTTACAAGAATCTGCAGTTCTTCTGGGTGGTCCATCCGAGGAGCCCAGAGGGGAGCACAGGCCAGTCCTCTTAACACAAAGGATAAATAAACATTAAAAAAATAGGTGTAGTAAAAGTTTCTCCCAACTAGAGATACTTCCTATTTTTGCTTCACAGAACGCTCTCTCTTAGCATCACTGAGAGAGAGAGAGAGAGAGAGAGAGAGAGAGAGAGAGAGAGAGACAGGCGAGTGGAGGCGCCACATTGTTGTTGGCATGCTTCCTGACACTTGGTCATTACGTGGACTCTCCGTGATGCCGCCGTACACCTGTAAGGCGAGATGATGATGGACATTCTGTGTTGAGAAGAGTCACATCCACAAGATTTACTGGGTGGGGGGCCCGGCTCCTCCCGTAACAGTGCAGCTGAGATGTTAGGAGTTCTCAAGCACGGGGAAGAGGTGCCCCGTCTGGATGCGGAGTGAAGGTCCCATATGCAGGCTCTCAGGCCAGATGGATGTGCTCAAGGTGTCATTTACCTGCTGCATAACCGGAGCTTCCTGCTTAACTTATTAGCACATGACGAAGGAGGATGAGACGTCGTTCTGAGGTGCCTCTAAGGGTTTTGCAAGGCCATATTTGGATGGCGTTTGGCTGATAGCCTGGCACAGCCTGGGGATCCAAGAGGCAGGAGCTTCCAGGATCATCATTGTATCCTGGATGCTTTTTTTCTTTCCTTGGGCCAGTCTAACTCTGGAAGGTGTGTTTGTTTGGCTCTGTTTTTGTTTTGTTGATATTTAAGGCAATAACTGATGTTCTGAAGAACTCAGGTCTGATGGACATGAGCATCACTCTTGGGTAGAGGGTCTCCAGAGGTGGAAAACCATTTCATTTTTGGTTCCTGTCCATTTCGCATCGATGCTGGTAGAATAGAAGCTTGAACTTGAAAGTTGTATTTTCCATATTTTCCATGTTTTCCACATTTTAGTTGAAAATGTACTCCCCCCACCTTGCCCACACCAGGCTTTATTGCTGGCTTATGTGTGTAGACGTAAAGAATCACAACTGCCTGACAGCCCCCGCCCCTCCCTCACAAGCAGGGTGTGGACCTTAAGGAAGCGGGAGCAGCAAAGGAAATTCCAGGCTCCTCAGCAGGCCAGTGCCAGCTGGAGAGGGCAGGATTTGCTCCCTTTCCAATGAAGAAGTTCCTCTCCCTGGTATCTAACAACTCCACCCTGTCTGGCAGCTAACTAGGACCTAACCTAACGTTAGATCCCTGGTGAGCTTCGCATAGAAAATTTTTTTTTCTGTAAACTCAAAAGCTGGTTTTGAAAAGGAACAATTACTTCTATACTGTGGTATAAAAGACTCATCTGTAAAAGGCAAAGAAGTGATTTGAGGTATTTGACTCTACCATCTCCCTCAAAGCTAGCTTTGAATAAAACCTTTTCGTATTTACCATAGTGAGTGGCTTCCTTTGATTTGTCCAGGCAGTGAGCACAAAGGACCTTAGAGACAGGGCCTTTGAGTGGCCAGTAACAGCAGGGCACTAAACTGCCACTGAGGGGCGGCCCAGAAGCCCTCATGGTAAGGCAAGGGGAAAGGTGAGTGAATTTCTCCATAAGTACCAGCATTTAACCCAGAGCGAGGCATGTAAGCTTGACAGGGAACTTACAGGAAGAGGACTTAGGAGATGTGATCAAAAATACAGTGATTACAGAAAATTATTTAAGCAAATTAACTTCCCCAGGTACACTTTTTCTCACTTCACACCCTTGCTAACTCCATCATTCTCCCAGCTCTGTAGGAGTCCTGGGTGTTCTCTTGTGTGTCTTTAGCTGTGCATGACAGTGGCTCTTTTGACTTGCTAATAAATGTCCTCCAAGCATCTTTGATGGTCACTTTGACTTCATGGAAGGCCAGACATTGTCCAGTGCCAGATTCCAAGATTAAGGTTGATGACATCACAGTGTAAAGCTTTTGTAAGCCTACTTTTCAATTAGATGGCACCTGACAGCGGTATTCACTACATTTTTGATCATACCTTGTAATGACACAAAAGAAGATTTCCACAGCTGCTTCAGATAATGACACAGATGATGGGGCAAGTGTGTTCAAAGAGAGGAGATTAATGTGGATTGTGTCTTTTACTGTAATAATTTAAAAATGTAAACATTCACTGTATGTTTTAGTCATATTTTACGAAGTACACATAGCAGAGTAGCTATTGATATTATTTAAGCATGTACCAAAATGTATTTTGTGGCTAATTGAAAGAAATGTTGCACTCATTTCTCCTGTTGTTCCTGCAAAGCATGGTTGTTCCCCAGACTACTTGAACAGCTTGTGGTTCTCTGAATATTTCAGAGCTTTTGGTTTTTTTGGGCTTTCTTTCCCTCTTTCGAGGGGACTCATCTCCTTTCTTTGTTGCTGATAATAATCATGTACTTCCATCTTGACTAACTTTGAATTGTTTACATCACTTTTACTATTTCCCTAGCAAAGTTACATTTCTTGAGGCTGATACTTTATATCCATCCCATCACTGAGAATAAAGTGGCACATCACAGATAACAATATTTGTTACATAAATAGTAGTGAGTTCTGTGATTCTGTCTCTGCACGATGTCATTGTAGAAGCCACCATTGATGGCTTGTGGATGAAATATCCAATCCAGCCATTCTTTTAGTCCTGGCTGTAGACTAGGAGGACATCAACTGATGATTTTCTTCGTGTCCTGGTTGGGCCACCACTGGCAACTAGCTGATATAACAGCCACAGAGTCCAAATGTCACATTTTTATTTTCATGAAAAATTTCATTTTCCTAATGAATGGAGATATGAGGAGTTCTTAAATGTTTTTCTTTCCCTGATAGTTCACGTACTATGATAGTATCATGATAGGCTACTCCTTCTATAACCCAAAATGACAAAACTCCCATGACAGTTTCTAGGCCTTCCAAAAACACCTATATGTGGGCAAAATTTTCATTATATCAAGCTCATGAGTAATATCATTTAGCAGGAATAAAAGCAATAAAGGTGCACTCTTGCTCACACACCTGAGGCCTAAGGAAGCCGAGTGTTAGTCTCATTTTACATACTTAGCTTCCAGTACATTGAAACACGATACCGCATGCAGGTGCATCACTTTGTGCGACACGCTGAATGAGCTATAGAACGTGTAGGCCTTGGAACTATAGGCTGAGATGGTGAAGCTAACCGTGTTTCTGTCCATGCTTCGAGCAGATAGCACGAGAGACCATCAATCTGTCAAAAGGTGTGGAGTCCGGTGTCCTTGGGAAGGCTGAGGCGTTGGCATTTGACGGACTCTGCCTCTTTCTATAGTGTCCTGTAGTGAATCTGGAGCTGCCACTCAGCCTGGTACTTTTCTCTTATTTGAGGTTGTACTTGTTACACTGTCAGCCTGTTCTATATCTTAAATTGCTCTCCTTGAGATTATCTGTGGCTTTAAAGACAAGTGTCTGATGAAGAGTTTTGTTTGTTTGGTTCTTGTTTATTTTTGCCAACCAGCTTTTGACTTTCTAAACTTTAAAGATATGCCTATCAAAATGACTGAAGAGGAATTAATTTAAAGATATTCACAAAAAACCCGGTGCTGTAAACAATGGGAGGATTAGGAAAAGCGTAGTGAGCTACTAAAAAGACTAAAAATTTCATTGATCCTTGTAGCTGATATTGTGTGGCTGATTAAAGATTTCTAAGACATTTCAGAAGAGTTTTGGTAATTGGAATCCATAGTTTACCATATTTTGCTGATATAAACATGGCAACTCAACAACTGATTTTTTTTAGCTTTATGTATTGGCATTTTATCAGTGACTGGACAGTGTTTAACATGTTCCTTTTTGGCCCCTTCTCTGAGTTTTCAGTGGCATTTGATCTGACACTTAACAGGAGTCCTAAAACATGGCCACCGGTGTAATTCATATATCACAGGTGACAGTTCCAGAGGTGACATATCATGTCTGACTCTCTATTAGATCTGCTATCATCTATGGACCTTGTGATGAATGGAGAGAGGCTACCCTATCACAAAACTCCCTCACGATCTCTCACCTGCAAACACCACAGAGACATTAATTAGAGGAGAGTTTCCTGAGGGACATAGAGGGCTGAAAAGCAGAGGGAGTGAATCACAGTTTTCCAACAGCTTCAGTACAACAACTCATGGGCTGTGGTTTCAGCCTCCTCTCACACCTGTCTGCACCCCTGCACAGTCAGCTCTGTTCTTCTCTGGTGTCTAGAAGGAACTTAGAGGTGTTGCATGTATTCTGAAAATCATTTTCTTGTCACTGAAACAAAACAGTGAAATTTGCCTTCATCTATCCAAAAAGAAAATGGCTAAGTCTGTGTTTCTAGAGAGCTCTCTGAAGAAGTCTCATCTTCTCTGGGCTTCATAAAAAGCTTCTGAACTGTCCGTGTGCACTCAAATTATATAAGATCTTCCTTAAAATGCAGGTTGTGATTCATCTGGTCTAGAGTGGAGCCCACATTTCTGCATTTCTTTCACTTTCTTTTTTCTTTTCTTTTTTTTAAATATGGTACTAGGGGTTGAACATAGGGCTTTTGTTCTGAGCTGTATCGGTAGATTATTTGCTTTTTCTTTTTTCTTTCTCTCTCTCTTTCCTTCCTTTTTTGCGTTCTTTCATTTTGACACAGGGTCTTGCTAAATTACTGATACACAGTTCAACTTGTGATCCTTTCTCCTCAGCCTTCCATAGTGCTGGGATTTCAGGGATGCACCAGCATATCCGGGCAGCTTTGCATTTCTAAACAGGAAGCACACTGAATAACGAAGTTTTAAAAAGAACATTGTTGTTGTTTGTATTTGGAATGTCCCCCAAAGGCCTTGTTGTAGGAAGTTACTCAATCATTGGGGTTAGTCTATTGATTTCCTGTGCAGCTAAGAGGTCAGGCCTGGTCAGAGGGGCAGGTCACTGAAGCAAGACCTGGAAGGACATAAATCCCTGGCCAGCTCTGCCCATGTCCCAGGCTGCTTCCTGTTTCGACATGCTATGAGCAGCTTCTTTCAGGCCAGGCCCCCCACCGAGCCATTCTACTATTGTTAGCGCCTACTAATGGGCTAAGACTCCCTGAAACTGAGAGCTAAAATGAACATCTCCTCCCTTAAAGTGTTGGCTTCAGGTATTGTGTCCCAGAAAAAAAAAAAAAATAATAACTAAGACAAACTTGAAGCTTTTGCTTGAAGGTAGTTTCTCTGATGGCCACTCAAGACAGTCAGGAGTACACGGTCGTTCGGATTCCAGTTAGACTTTTGTTATCACGTGTTTCTGTTAATGACTGCGGAAGGTCATTATTGATTGACCAGCCTGGAAGAGCCAGGCTTTGTTCCTGAATGAACATCCTGTGCCTTGAGCTAGTGGTAGCTGGAGGAAAGTCACTCTGTAAGGGGACCTATATCACCCCTTCTGCACTGAGCCTCCACTCCACATAGGGGAGATAGGATTTCTGGCTGTGAGCCAGCTGATCTCATTCACAAATTAATCTCATAGTTCCTTCCAGTCATAAATGCTGTCTTGGAGCCAAAGCAACATTGATTTAATGGGCCTCCAGTCCTCTGGCCACACTTTCACAGTTCCTGAGGGTAAGTCACCCCACCCCTGCAGAAGCTGCTGGGGTGCTTTTTAAGAGGTCTTCTCCTTCCACCCTCACGTGTCCTGTGGCCAGTGGGCCTGGAGGGGAAGAAGGGATGAGTCAGGCACTGGTGAAGGTACATGGCCTTAGGACATGGAAGAAAGGACCCCGATGTTAGGGAGGGAATGAGCAGCAGCGACTGGTGGACAGCAGACAGTGAGGAAACCCAGGGACACAGCTTTCTGTGGGTTGGGGACGCTTGAAATCTCTCACTGTGTATATACTTTCCCATGGAGTACAAAGGCTGTCGATGGCAGAAACACACAGGCTTCAGATTTGGAGAAGAAAGGAACCTTCCTCATTCTGTGTGTTTATTAGTGGTTGCCAAAGGGCAGCTGAACTCTTGGAATCCCTTCCAAGTAGTGATTTTGTGGAACATGGAAATGAATTCAGTAACTGGAATATGTCATTTCATTGTGTGTGGAAGCTATTTGTGAGCAGTGCCCATGAAGCCCAGTGAATACTGTGGGTACTAGACCCTTCGTTTACTGCTTCCAGAAAGGAGGTTCACAAACTTTCTTTTATTTCAAGAACTCTTTGAAAATTCTGAAATTATATCTGAAATTATATTTTGCATTTTTTCTCAGGGCACAAATTCCCTTTCTTTCATTGGAGAGTAGAGTTGGTTGCAAGCTAAAAAAGGTTAAACCAAATCACTGCTCTGAGGAGCTGTGAAGACAGGGCTACTTTGACTATACCTTGTGATCTCTGAAAATGCTTTCTAATAAATTAAGGAGATGGGACCCTACTCGTCCCATAGCGAGAACGGAGCCTGAGGCAGTGGGTGGAGGGAGCCATCTGAGCGCAGAGGGATGTGGGAAGCAAGCAGAGGAGGGGGCATTTGAGTAACTCACCCAGGACCCTGTATAGAGCAGGGCTGCTAACCACATTGATTTTCCCTGCATAGGGCCCTTTGGCACGGCACGTCACCTGGTCTGCTCACTCGCTCCAGCCCCCTTTTCTGTTCCAGCCACCTACGGTCCATGATGGCCCTGGGTGCTGCCCTGTGGTCCTTGATGGCCCTGAGTACTGTGTGTCTTTAGCATCTCCCCGTACACCCCAAATTACTTAGTGAGATTTAGGGGCTCTGTTGCTGTCGCTTTATTTCAGGACAGCAGTGTAAAAACTATACTTGTGTGTTTTCAAGATCTTTCCCCTCACCCCTGTTAGTCAGAACTTCACTCTGCTGTTCCACAGGGCCAGCAGAATGCGGAGGGCTAGAGTCTGTGCCTGTGCGTCGCTGAGTCCCATCTGGGCCCGCGCACCGGCGTTATGCTCTCTGACATCCACGTCATGTCGTGTTTATCCAACTGTTTTACCACTAGTCCAAATCAAACACATTTTTTTCCCTCCCCGTTCTCCCCGCAGGGCCTTCCCAGCTTAGAGGAAGTGGAGCCCCTGCCCGTCAGTGTGTAGCGCATCACCACCAACACGCATGCCGGGATCAGAACCTGCATTTTGTTATCTGACCACTGCGATGGCAGGGAAACAAGACAGCTTGCTTGTCGTTAGCCGGGCTGACCCGCGCCTCCGGGAGCAGTGGGAAAAACATGCGTTTTTGACTAGAAGGAAACTGAGGAAACATGACATGAAGTCAGGGAGGGGTTGTAGATCTATCTCACGGGGGTGATTTTGTAGCAGACTGACTTTTGGCATTTGAGTAAAATCACAACTCCTCTCTGGACAGCATTTTCCTAACTGTCCACTCGGAAGGGCTGATGTGTGTCTTGAAATGATACTCCTCTTTTTTTATTTTATAGGCTGTGCTTCTGTTAAGAATGCTCTTGTTTCTTAAGGTCCAGAAATATGGGCAGTTCTTCTTCTGTGCTTATGCCTTTGCGTCTCTGGCCTCTAATGCAGTAGTTGGCACAATGGGTGTGTAAAAAGTGTTCCCTGAATAGGGCAACGTGTTTATGTGTAGGTGGGCCCTGCCTTGTATTGCCGTAGGGCAGAGGGAAAGGGGCAAGCTTGGGGAGCCACGGGGGCTAATGGCTCCATCTCAGCATCCTGGTCTGTATGATTTACGTAAGAAAATCTTCCGCTGGTGTATAGTAGCTTGCTTTTTCTGTGTCTGTCTGTGTTTGTTTTTCTTTCTTTCTTTCTTTCTTCCTTCCTTCCTTCCTTCCTTCTTTTCTTCCTTCCTTTCTTTCTTTTTCTCTCACGTGTGGTACTGAGGAATTGAACCCAGGCACATCCTGCCACAGAGCTACATTCCAACCATCTTTATTTATTTATCTTGAGACAAGGTCTCCCTAGGTGCCCATGAAGGGCTTGAACTTGTGGTCTTCTTGCCACAGCTTTCCTAAGTGCTGGGTTACAAGCATGTGTCACCATGTGACTGTAAATTCTTTATATAATTTCCTTTCTTCTTTGGGTTGCTTCTTTTGTATAAACACTGGACATAGTAGAAATATCAAGTAAGCTCACTATAACAATTGCATGATTCTTATAGCCTTTCTTTTGAACTTTCCTCTTGATAAAGAATGAAGAATTAGGGCATTGGGATCAGGTAGACCCGAAACTCGTTCTCCTTATATACAGCACTCAGCTGAAACAAGGGTATTGACCCAGCACTGCCTGAAGTGTGTCTCAGTTACATAACCACTCCTGAATCTACAGCCTGGGAGGTCTGGTTTTCTGTTGTGTTTGTACTTAATGTAACTTTGTGGCTTTAACAATAGACAGACGGGAAAGTCTTCTTAAATAACAGAATTTAAGAGAGTCTTGGCAGAGAAGAAAGTGGGAGGAGAGGACCAAGATATTGGGTAGGGAACAGAAGAATGAGGCTCCAGCCAGCGGTGCGAGCCCTCAGTGGACTCAGTATAAAAGAAGGGCACAGCTCACCCCGGTGCCTCCCATCTCCTTGCCTGGTCTAAACGCCACTTCCGGACAGCTGGTCTCCCTTGCCTGGGATTTTCAGGGTTAAGATTTAACTCTGCTTCTCTTCCTCTTTAAAACAGGTATCATGAGGGTCTTGCTCCCTCTGGCCCAGAATAAAATGAAAAAACACAGGAAACTTGATTCCCTGCTTGGAAATCAAGTTTTCTTTATTGGGTCCATTTTTAAGTCCTGGAGAAGGGGATTTACCTGGACTTGGGGGCATTTCATTTGCACTTGGCTTGAATGCCCCTGGATAGACAATTCTAATGTTGCTGTATAAACTTAGTGGATGTGCTTTAAAGTATATGTATGTGGTTTAGGGGAGAAGGGATACCCTGAAGGAGATAGTTTAGAGAAGGTTAAACTTGTAGTCGTTTCTAGGAAGGCACTAATTTCCACTTAGGGATATTTTCAAATCATCTCAATAAGTGCTTGCTTTGTGCCTGTGCTTTATAGAAGATTGAGGATGAAGAGTTCCCTGCTGTCCTGGATTTGGTGTTATGGTTAGGGAAGCTACTTTTTTGTTGCTGTAACTCAATATCCAAGAGCCACAAATTTAGGGTAGGAAAGGTTTATTTTAGCTCACAGTTTCAGATAGTCACAGTTCGTTCAGGGGCGGCCCGCAGCAGTGGAAGTACATGGCAGAGGCAGAGGTGGAGGCAGCTTCTCACGACATCACACACAGGAAGCCGAGTCCCATCAAGTCCAGTCTCTCCCCAGAGGAAAAAGCTGTAACAGTCTTTCTTCTTCCTTCCTTTCGTACAGTTCCAGTTCCCAGCTGGCCCTCCCACATCCAGGTGGGTGGGTGCTCTTCCCTGATTAGCTGACCCACAAATCACTCACACTCTAACCCAGGCTGGTTCCTGATGGCCTAATCTAGTCGTGGTTCTTGGTTGCTTCAAGTTGACATAACCTCTCCAGCTGTCACAGCCATCTTCCACAGGACACAGTTCAAGAAGCAGATAGAAATAATACGCCCAGTTGGCCGTCATTTCAGCCCAAGTTTCAATTGATAGTCTGTGGGATGAGAACAGTTCGCGACGAGTGTCTATCGGAGCAGGCAGAAGTTCTAGCGAGTAGATTTCATAAAGGAGCATCTGCATAGTAGGACGTACGAGATGGGGCACCTAGGCCCTGCCTTACCTCACCTCTGTCACCGCAGTGTGGGCAAGATATGACGAATGGCGGTGCTTGTGATCTGAGGCCCCTCGTGCCCAGTGTCTTCGCACAGGGCTCACTGTCTGGAGGATGCCTGTGTTATTTGTTCCTGTGGTTGTGTATGTGTACGTGATCTGTGGAATTCTACTTACTTTCCAGAACTCATGGTCTGCTGCACGTTTTCCCAGGAAGCTTTTCCAGAGACCTGACCCTGCTTCCCTTCCAGCTGTTTGGGGATGGAGCCAGGTGTTCTTCCTCTGAGTCATACCAGCTCTCACGCACACGCCTTACATACGGCACGGTGGGGCAAATCTGTGTCCTTGACAACACTCTGAACTCCTTCAGCACGGCCAGTTGTACCGCTGTACGTCCTGTACCTACAGAGTGGCCAATCCATACTTCCCTCAATAAAAAGCTTTTAAATGAGAGAATACCAGAAAACAAAAAATAAAGCAAAATGAAACAGTTGTGATCATCACATTGCCCTGCCAGCTACTCCTTCCAGGGAGGGAAATTTCTTTACTTGCCATTTTATTGACATGTATCTATGTGACACATAATGTTTACATTGAATTTGAGTATTTTGTGCACATATATATCATGTCAAAATCAGAGAAGCAAATTTCTGTGTCACGGAGTCTAATTTTACTATGAGAATTTCTAAAGCATGTCTCATCTCTGAAGATATGCCTTATGTGGTTCCTACGCACCTGGCAGAGGATACCTCGTAGAACTGGCCACAGGTGACTGGGTTCCTCCACTTCTCGTGCTGGGTGTTATAAAGACTCCACGTTGCTTCCCAGGATGGGGGTGCTGAGGCCAGCTTCTTCCTGAATGATGCCGGGTCCTCACAGTGCCAACTCAGTACCAACTGAACAAGCTTTGGGGTCCAGAAGAGGCTGACCGCCGTCTTCTGTGTGCAGCACACGCTCCGCTGGGGAACGGGTGCTGTGTTTAGTGTTCCATTTTCCCTGCAAAAGATGCAGAGATGTGAGGCCAACCAGAGAGAGGTTAGAGAGACGTGGGGGCCTTACAGCTGGGGATCGTTAGCAACAATCAAGGCCAACATAAAAAGGCGGCATGACTTCCCTCCCTCTAGGCCTTGGAAGCCATCTGGATAGAGGAAATTTGGTTTAAACTCTGGTAAGGGAACTTTTTAGTACTCTGATTTTTTTTTTTAACTTCTTCATAGAAGTTCGTCAAAACCCCCCAAATCTGCCTCTCAACACCCTTTATAGGAACATCTGTACCCATTAGGGTGTGGAGCGGATGGCAAATAACAGCAGAAGCTGTGTGCTCACTACCTTTCTTGGTAATACCTGGTAATCCCAGTGTATTTCCACACATTCTGAAGGCCGTGGCTGCATGTAATCAGGACTAAGTAGGATTCCTTCACCGCCCGATACACATTCCCCTTCTAAGGGTCCAGCTCTGCCACAGCAGACTGTTAAAACCCGGTGGTTTCCCAAACCCGAAGCAGCCCGATGTCATGTCAAGGCCTGGCTACGTTGATCAGATGCCCTCCTAACCCCTCCAGGGAACAAGAACAAAGAAATTTACAGTCTGTGATAAGTGCTTGGGATAAAGGTTTCAGATCATACAGACTCTTTGACATCACTTGAGCGCTGAGATTATGAGGACTGGGAACTGAGGACTTGAGGAAGCAGGGGAATGAAGCGTGGGTCAAATGTGAATGAAGAATTAGCAATGGCACCTTAACGGCCCAGTGTGATGGAGGGAGTGGGCTCAGTGGCAGCAGTGTGGTTTCTGCACCCAGGCCCAGCTTTTCTGCGCCCCTGGTCTGGGATGGCTGGGTATCCATGGCATCGTTAGATCCGTAGGGGTCTTCTTTCACCAGCTCCTAGCAGTTCGGGAAATGTCCAAACTTGTCCCTATTAGGCTTTGCGTGACTTTGGCACTTAAGTTGCTTTTTTCTGGGCTAAAAATAATGTATATAAAGGGGGGCTTACGGAGGTTGATCAATAACTATCCTTCCCATCTGATACCTACCATAATTCATGGCCTCTGGAACCCACGGACTCTGTCTTAGTTATCCATGTTGTGTGCATTTTAGGCCTTACTTGTCCATTGTCTGTCAGCAGTCTAATTATTCTGGATGTGTAGTGTTTTTGTTGAGATTGTTTTCCCCCATATATCCATATATGTACGTGTGTGTGTGTGTGTGTGTGTGTGTGTGTGTAATATGCAAAGCATGATGTTTACATTGAGCTTGAGTATTTTGTGCACATACACATCACATCAAAATTCCAGTCGCTATCCCTCCCTGCTCCCCCCCGCACCCCCCGGGAAATTTAACTTTCTGCATCTGACTCACTTCACTGAGCATGGTCTCAAGTTGCATCCATTTATCTATAAGAGCCTCAAATCTGTCTGTCTTTCTGGAAGAGTAGTACTCCATTGTGTACATGTACCACAAGTTTTGTATCCGTTGGTGTGTTGATAGGCATTCTGGCATCTTCCACATGTTTCCTGTTTCTTAATCCCCCTACGTCACTCAGCAACTGGGCACAGTGCAGGCAGCCAACTCCTGGCTATTCCTTGACGTGGAAACATAATGATGCTGACTCTCTTAAATACTGGTGAATGAAAGAAATCAGTTAATTGATGCAAGTGGCTTTTTACCCAGTGCTGTCCAGTAAGAAGGAAGCTCAGATCTACCCCCTTGGTTTGCTGTTGGTACTCCGGAGATGTCAGGCCAGTTTCACGATGGTGTTCCAGGGCCAGGACACGTTCTTTGGCCTTGAAAATGTTTTTCTACCTGAATTAAAATAATTTTGCGGATATTTAACCTAATAATAAAAGAAGCAGAGGCTGACAACACTCATGGCCTTGGTTTACTATTTCCTCTGCCTGGAACACAATTCCCTCTGATGCTTGTGTCTGGTTCCGTTGCTTCATTCGGATCTGTCCCCTTGTGTCTTCCCTGTGAGAGGAGTAGCGACAGCCAAAATAGAGGAGCCCAGTGGCTGCTCCTCGCCATTTCCTCTGTTTTTGTTTTCCTCACCGTCGGCTCCACCTGCTAACTTCATAGTCTGGGTGTGCTTGTTCTGCTCCTCACATTAAGCCCGTGAGCCCGGCGGAGACCTTGTTTTATTCTCGGGGATGTCTTCAGTGCCTGAAATAGTGCCAAGAGCACGGAACTAAACGGGGCATGTGGAGTTGATGTAAAAATGAATTATAAAAATTTAATAGCTCATAAAGAATAAAATAGAAAATAAATATTGCTCATGTTTCTACCATCCTGAGATAAATGCCCTTTTTTATTTTTGTGTTACTGGGAACGAAGACCGAGACTTTCATACTGAGGTAGAACCCCGACCATTCTTCTTTCCTTTTTTGAGACAGGGTCTTGCTACGTCATTACATTGTGCAGGCTGAACTTGAGCTTGTGACCCTGCTGCCTCAGCCTCCCAGAGCGCTGGGACTGCGTGGCTGTTAAAATGTGAGCAGATTTCTTTCTTTCTTTCTTCCTTCCTTTCTCTTTCTCTCTCTCTCTCTCTCTCTCTCTCTCTCTCTCTCTCTCTCTCTCTCTCTTTTTGAAGAAAAGAAAGCACACTACAGTTTTGCCCTGACCCTTTTTTTTTCAGGTATAATAGTTGTTAGCCCCGTTAGTGCAACAGGTGGAGGTTGAGAAAAATCTGCCTTCCAAACTCTACCCTGGACTGACTCAGATACCTCAGTGTTAAAGCCACATGCCTGGCTTTAGAAGTGATTTAGATGCACAGCGGGTGTTACAAATTACTGATCTACATCATTACTTTAATGGATGTGCAGAACAGAAAATTTTTTCTCCCCTTTGCAAAGCTAATGGGCTTTTATAGGAATTTTAACCTTTGACCAATGACGTTAGATGTGCCTACCACTAATCTGAGTGCATAATATGATGATATTAACGAATACCTTTACAGTACCTACTATGAACATAACTGTATTTCAACATTCTCACATACACACACACAGATGTTCCTTTAATCATTGCCATAACTATTAAGTTTGGCACATTGTTATAGACATTTTACAGATGGTGAGATTGAAATACAAAGAAGTTGAGTGATTTATCCAAGTTCAAGGTCACAGAGTGACGTGGCTAGTAAGAACCAAAAGCTGAAAATTGAATCCTGGTAATATTTGATTTCAGAGTTCATTTTCCTTCCTCTGACATTGTACAGCCCTCCTGGTGCATTCTATCTAATACATCATCTGTATACATTGATAATTCGTATTGACTTAGTTGACTGATTTGAAAATGACTTGCATCGAAAAAGACAGGATAGCATAGTGGAGGGACTGTTGTTCTGTCTCTGTCTGCTGTGAACAGTTAACCACTATCACCTTAATGGCTGGATGATGTTGGGCAAATTGTTTAACCTCTGTAGTTTAGCCATGTCTAAAAATAGGAACAGAAATGCCACCTGACACCTGTGGAAAGAATGCACGTGACTCATCTGTTCTAGGGCCTGGCACAGGTAGAGCCTAAAAAAATGGCAGCCACTAGTGTCATCAGCATTCCACTGACTCATACACACTAAAAAGAGACAGCAGAGGCCTTGGGAAAGGCAGAAGGTGTGGGTACCGTGACAAACCTTTTGCCTGCATCTGTTTTCTTCCTATATGTATGCAGGGTCATTTCACTGACCTGAATGTTTTGACCCTTAATTTGATGAATGAATCCACTTTTGCATCTTACAACAAACACCAAAAGTCATTTTCTCTCTTCTCTCTGTAAGTTACACTGTGGAATACACAGGAGAGGATGGGATAAGAAGATAGGTGGCATATCTGCCTTTCCCGTTGTCTTTTTTCTGTTTTACTAGTGAGTGATTTAATTTTACTTGCAGAATAACAGAGATGTTAATTGTCATGTCAGAGCTTCTACATGACAAGATACAGTTAGTTATTGAATAGATAAGGACGATTTCAATGTAGTACCGTTATGGTTGAGGTAGCACGAGTGAACAGTGACATTTTTTATCTAACTCCCTATTACATTAAAAAATCAAGTCCTTACGTCTTTTCTTAAGAAATTATCAGCCATCAGTCTTTTGAACTGTGAGGCTCATGAGTTAAATGTGTCTCCAGAATAGGTCTGAACAATCATATTGTGAAGTGTCCCCTGCCTATGATGTTGTCAACACAGTCTGCTCTTGCATCGAATATTCAAGACCTAAGGAAGGAAGGGTGGGAAGGAACAATGGCTGGGCACCATGTTGAAAGGGAAGACTGAACCAGAAATTTTCCTCTGAGTGGGGGAAGCAAAAGAAAGGGGTAGAAAGGAACTATGAGACTGTGGGGTGAAGGCTGCGTGAAACTGGAGCTGATTTTTTCTCCTTGAGGATTCAGGATGTAGACATTCCCAAACATGGCTGACCTAATGTCATGACAGCCACATATCTCTGAGGGTTTCCTACGCGGTCCTTATTTTGTTACCTTCCATGTGGGCCTCAACACTCTGCACTTGGGCTTGCAAAGATGAACTACTTTAGCGCTAAGAAGGGCCAGCAGTAGCATCTGTGCATTCTTGATCTTCATGGATTCTTTTGTGACACCCTCACTGTCCCATGATATATAACTGTCTCCCGAGTGACCAACTACATTCCTCCCTTATCTGGTGACACCATGATTTTGGTTTTGCCTCTGTGAGTCTGGAAATGCCTTCCCAATTTCCTTTATCAGCTCACCCTTTTCTCCCTAATCTTCACCTCCTTGAGCACTTCAGAGCCTTTTTCTTGGCCCCTCTTCTGTTTCTCTCTCAGACAATTTTATTTGTACCCATGGATTTAGTTATGACATGATCCCTACATTGATGACTAGTTGTTGTGTGTCTCCAACATATAGTCTTTCCTGCAGTCTCCTATGGGAGATACAATGTGTCCTACATCAGAGGCAAACCCAGCTTCTCAAACACTATGCTCAGCATCCCTTTCACCCAATCAAAGTCATCTTTCACTCTTCCACGGGCAAACGGGCCTCTTTTCTCTCACCCTTCATCTCCAAGAATTCATCATACTAGGCTGGCCTTACTTTTTGACATTTTTTTTTCTTGATTTTTTCCCCACTTTTCTTCACACATGGTTTCATTGTTCTATTGATAGTAAAGCTATAATGACCTCTTTCCCTCTCCACATGACCTCTAAATTATTACTCCTGGGTCCTCTTGAAGTTCAATTCACATGTAATTTTTTTCTAAGTTGCAATTTCCTGCTTTAAAAATAAAAATCTTTATCACAGCTTCAAAACTTGGTTAATGACTTATCCATTTTTCTTACCAAGATGGCCATCTCCATGGTCACTTTCTGAGTCCCAGACCCATCAGCGTCCATATTCTTTCTCAGCTAAGAACTTTCACACAATGTTTCCTTTCCCTAGAGCTCCCCTTCTCATGCTAGGCAACTATGTGCTTTATCCACCGCCCCCCCTTTTTTAGCATCCTTAAAGGAGTATTTTCTGACGTTCCACATTCTTCTGAAGTGTGCTTTTGTTGTACTCTACTCTCTCCTTAACTCCATACTCCTTACGAAGCGTGACTCCATGGCTTAATGTACTTCAGCATCAAGGCTGCAGTCACATCCCTGTAGGCAGGGGCTCAATCTCTGTTGTCCTCCGATTTCCCCCTGGTACTTAGTGTAGTTCTTTACATATATAAGGCATGTGTAAACTTTGATAGAAATAAAGAGAAATACATTTAGACATGTGGAATATTTAGAAAAAGAATCTGGGCAAGAAAATAATCTTTGTGAAATCTGGAATGAATATTTAAAAATTCATTTTTTCTGAAGTGATCAGTGTATAGTTTTTCTATCAAATTATTATTTTTTGACCTGGTGAAATAGGATGATGAGATGCTTTCTTTGCTTTCTGAACTTCAATCAGACAAAGGCAATGTGGCCGTCGGAGAAATTGTGGCAACTCGTTGCAA
Organism: Ctenodactylus gundi; assembly: GCA_004027205.1. Taxonomy (NCBI): domain Eukaryota; kingdom Metazoa; phylum Chordata; class Mammalia; order Rodentia; family Ctenodactylidae; genus Ctenodactylus; species Ctenodactylus gundi. The sequence goes on from PVKB01004488.1 coordinate 52,355, forward strand.
GTGGGGAATGTTTAGGGAATAGCTTTCCCGTGTGTGTTGTTTATCTGAGGGCCCGGAAGTGGAGGAGGAGCACCTTATTGGCAGCTGGAACTAAGAAAAGGAGGGAGGAAGATGCATCATTGTGGTCTCTTTCCAGAAAAGCTCTGGCCTCCTTGTTAGCCCCCAAGTAAATTCCCTTTATCTCTATAAATTGTTTGAACTCTGCCTCTCTTAGAATCCTAACTAGTACAGGCAGACGTTTTGTGTCTATGCTGAAGCTATAGGCCTACTTGGATATGCATTCTTTGCCTCTAAGGAAGATTCTTTTTTTTCCTCTATTAGTTTTTTTTTTTTTATATATAAAAGTGAGAAAGTTGAAAGATATTACATTCCTGATGCTGAATTATATTTCTGGCTTACACCCACATTTTGTTATGATTTTAATTTAATGGTATATTGAAGATAGTTGAAAGGTGTAAAGTTCTACACTGGAATCAGTGTGAGCACACCTCAGTAATTAGAGAAGAGTGTAAATACTTTCTTTAAATAAACTGCTGTCTTTTTAGTACTGATCCTTCTTTCCTTGATTAAAAAAGAAATGATATGGCTGTTGTAACTCAAGGGGCCTTTAATCACTTCATAAGCAATGCTGACATGGAAGACCATTGCATAAGGGAAAATAAGGCAAAATTCTCACCTCTAACAAAACTGTCACAGAAATCACATTTTCGCATCTGAGGGAAAAAAAAATAGAAGAAAGCACAATGCTATTCAATGCTAACTTGGCTTTTCCAAGAGCTAAATACAGGTGACAAATGACTAGCATTACATAACTGCTTTATAAAACATTTCCAATAATTATCACTGAAAGTCTTTTGTGTGGAGTAATATTGGGAGACGGGGACTGAGGAATGGTAAGAAAGGGAGTGTCACCAAGATGGGGACTGACTGGGAGCCTGTTCAAAAGGTCGCCAGGGAAAGGTATGTGCTCCCGTGGACACGCAGGAGGGGAGAGGGGTTCGAAGCGATTATGGCCTGCGAAAGGATGTGGGGTAGACTGCTGAGGTCCCCGAAGGATTGAACCAGAAGTGGGATTTTGAATTGGATGGACACACGAGGGGAATTGATTGATGGTCAGGGAGTGGGATGTAGTATTTCAGAATTATAGCTGTGAGGAAATGGACAGGGCCATTGTCCACAGGCGCTGATGCACTCGGCTGAGTGAAGGAAGGAATGAGCTCATCACGGTGCAGTGGTGGAAGTCGTGGAGAATGGATCGACCCTGAACGGGGCCCTTCCCTGTGCTCACATGGCTGAGCTCTCTCTGAACAATGTTTCCTAGGCTCTACCCCATGATCTGAGGCTTTTGAATTAAAAAATTTAAATCACAGGAAATTGGTCAGATGGCTAATGAGGCATTCCTAAATGGAGAGAATCGCGTGCATACAGTGCACACATATACCCACAACATCTATGAACTTATCCATTCAGAAGCATGTTTCATCTATCTGTCTTCAAGCATTTGAAAGCTTTATATGTTGAAGATGGTTTTCAATGATGTGGGAGGGCAGCTGTAGAAGCACACGTGGACTCGGGCCAAGACCTGCCTAAGGGCTGAGTTGGAACTTGAAAAACACTCAGTTTTTGATGGTCACAAGTATTCAGAAGCTGGGAGCACGTTCCAGGGGGCAGAGAGCTTGCCTCATGTGCTCGTGGCCTGAGTTCAGTCCCTCGGGCCCTGCATAGAAATTAGCTGGGCACAGTGGCTCACACCTTAATCGCAGCACTCAGGAGGCTGAGGCAGGAGGGTTTACCACTAGTTTGACTAGGCAATGTAGACTGCAAAGTGAGTTCAGGAGCAACCTGAACTATAGAATGAGACCCTATCTCAAAAGAAAAAGTGTTCAAATATGAGTAAGACTGGTGTTTGACAGGAATGTAGCAATTGGATCTGCAAGTCAGAAAGCCAGGGTGAGGTGGCTGAATAACCTGTGGCCTAACTTGTATTGGATAATTTTTGGCGTGTGTCCTGGAATCAAGCCAGGCTTCCAACTGTTGTCTCTCTGTCTATCTATCTAAAACATGTTCATTATCTTCCTTTGAGTTTCATGAATTTTGGATGTAGTTACCAATATTTGAAACTTGGAAGAATTCACAACTGCCTATCTAGTTATTTTCCTGAAGAACTAGTAGATCTGACAGTGTCATAGTGATCTGTGTAAATAACAAACCCGCAGAAGAAAAGTAACTATTGTCCCTTGAGACAGGCCACAGAATCTCGTATTTTCACAGGCCAACATTGGTTACATCACACAATCTTATTACTTCTCTATTCTTTCTAAATATTGGAGTTTGTGCTAGGTTTACAGATTTTTCTAGAGTTTTGAGGTTTTGAAAACTTCAAAACTCTTTTTCTCATCTTAGAGATTTTGTATTTTGAATGTGGAGGTGATTAGCTAGTAAAGTGTGGTTAAGCTTTAATGAGTTTAAGGCCGTAATGGGGATTCCAGGAACGTAAAAAATCATGAAGATATTTTAGTGATTTTGTTAGCTATGGTGAAGATATTTTATATTGGTAACCATCCATGAGATTGGGTTAATCCTCTATATTGCTTTAAAAAGTGGATATTCTACAAATACTATTATTTCTTTATGTGACTGGAGATATATTTTTCTTCATAGCCATGATGCTTGAAACAAACTGTAAGTTAGCCATTCATAAAGCTTGATGTAAATCTTTCTGGAATATTTAAAACCACAATACCGTAATTCTGGCAGAAGGCATACGGGTTCTAGGCATCTATATTTTATAAGCACCTATATTGAGCAGCAAGAAGACTGATGAAAATGTATTTTGTTTGCTAACTAATGTCTTGTGATAATTGAAAAGTGTAACCAGGAAGTGACAATGTTCGGGTCTTTAGGATCTTACCATGTACCTCGGTACCATCTTCCTCATCTCCCATGTTGGCAAAGCTGGTCTAGGACATACGGTGCTTTATCTGTAGTGTGTGAGACTATTGAACAAGTGCTTAGAAGTGATATTACCAGGTAGACAGACATCAGGGAATGGAATCAGACCCTAAATCTGGTCATCTGCAAAGTCGTAAGCAAGCAGGAGATAAAAGGAGTATAAGATCGGCACCTTTCAAGCCCCTCCACATCTCTTGTGATAGTTACTCTTCCTCCGGCCCATGAACATCTAAACAAAGATCTATATAAGGTGCATAGACATTTTGACCTGGTGAAAATTCCCTATTAAAGGAAAGAAAAAATCAAGAGTTTTAAAAAAAAAATTTTTAAGAGAGCGTGCTGTATCATCTCTAAATAAGCCCTGAAATAGCCCTGAGATATAAGTGGCAGACAGTCGAGTAAATGTGGTCAATATTAAGACTTCCACAATTGACTCAAGTGGGTGAAATTGATTTTTTAAACCCATAACCCATTATGAGTATGCATTTAACCTAACCTACCTCAGGTGGTGGTGTTTGCATTCTTGAGTAGGTTGGATTGTCCATTGTTGAACTAATGCTTCAAGAAGAGGAAAGAGGGGCTAGCTCTTCTTGGATCATAAATGCATGAAATCCATAAAGATACTTTTTAAATATGAGAGAATAGTGAGGTTTTTTCTTCCCATTTTTAAAGTTTAGGCAAACCTGTTATTGTTGTCTATAAATGATGTGTAATGTGTTTCAGAGCCATCCCATTTATCTGCTCGTTGTTGCTCATGCAAAGCATCATTTTCTGGAATGGACAGGGCACAGCAATGCTCCATAAGCTCTGTGTTGACCGGCTTTCCTTTTTCACTCATGTTGACATGTCATATTTCTTGCTTTCTAGTTTTCTAATCGTGGCAATTCTCGTTTGAGGTCTTATCTTCATCGGGGCAGGGCAGAATGCCACCGGTTACGGTTATTTCATTTTAAATATCTCCTCAGTCATGTCTTCTCTAGGATGTGTGAGAGCAATGTTAATAGTTGGCAGAATTCCCACCCCAGTGCATGCCATAGAACCCCAGGAAGCCAGATCTGGGAGGAATCCATGCTCATCCGGGTTGGTGTTCACAAGCCAGTGGCCCACAAGCCCTCACCTCAGCAATGTTTAGTGTCACTGTGGTTTTTCTTGGCTTGCTTTACAGTGAACCTCTTCAGTGAGGCAGGTTGGATGACAGAGATGACAGAGGCAGAATTCCTGTAGGATGGAAAGAGATTTACAGGATGGCCAGTGGAGGGAAGCTCAAGTGCACACACAGCCGGCAGTTGAGCGGGATTTCCCTGAGACACTTTCTCTGTCGATGGAACACTTGTTTCATGGGGATTAACAGCCATCAGCATCAATGTGCTCTAAGTGATGTAAGTGAAATTTAACGCCCTTTCATTTAGCAGATTCCTAGTGTGAACTGTATTTAATGATCAGCCTAAAATTGGAAATAGATATTTCTAAGTTGTGAGTTCATTTTGTAATTGAGTTGGGACAAAGATATGATTACAGTGTGCTCATTATATGCACTATGGCTTAAATAATGCTTCTGAAACTCATGCATGTACAGGAAGCTACATCTGCATGTCTAAGGTAGAGAGAAAATCTCCGTTTTTTCCTCCCAGAGTATTGGGAACATGGGGTTTAAAATTGATTATGAAGAGTTATTATATTTGACTCTAAAACATAGAGGGAACGAAGTTGATTAATACAGTGGCCAGTTTTCAGATTTCTATTCCAGTGGTTGCTTTGCAATCAATAGGAATTTTCTTCTGATTTTTCTCATTCTAAACCTGCCAGAGGACGATTGCATTAGCGTAGCGTGCTAACATTAATAAATCATAACATTATTCTCAATGATGATAATGTTCAGGAATCTCAAGGGTTTATGCAACACTTAAAGCTGCACTGTCCCGTAGATGGTGAACATTACTGTTGTCCATTTCTTGCTTCTGAAGTTGTGATTTGGTGAAAGAAAGTCACTTGCCATTGAGTGGCGAGGGTGACCTTTTTCGCTTAATTCCTGTGTGCTATTCTCTCTGCGGATGGTAAGAGAAGAAAAAGTGAAGGATTATTACGCCCAGACTCTGCAGTGCAAGGACCAATTTTGACCCTAGTTAAAAAGTTCCAGACAAAGCTCAAGGACGGTGCTTGGGTTTTGACTGTCCGAACCCTCCAGCCACTACACATGCATATGCTGTAGGCTAGGAAAGGTCTCTGTGCCCTGACCTCACAGCTGATCAGAGATTTACACTGTAGTACTGTATTTCTGCTTACAAGGGTCCTGGCTCCCTACCTTTCTTTACCCAGGGCAATACCATGTGATTAACCAGCGGCACTGAGGAGTGTGTGTGAGGAATGGGGGCACGAATATACGCAGGTATTCCCACGAGTCTGCTGGAGAGAACCCGCTCTGTTGTGTTGCGGAATTTCAAGCCATATTAGTCAAGAGAGCTATGGTGGAAAAGTCCCTTTTCTCCTTGAGGGGGAAATGCAGGTAGGAAAGTGAGTTGAGTTTTTGTTTCACCGTAATCATAACTTTTTAAACATTTTCAAAAGGCATACCTGTTATCACATTTAAGAAATTTATTTAAAAGTGTTGAAACAGTGGTCCTTGGACTGTTGTGTGAAAATGGCTCCTTTAAAAATAGGTCTTCTGGTGTTTATTTCGGAGAATTTTCTGTTACCCTGTCACTAGGAGAAGGGACAGCCCTGTCACTGGCAGTGGGTTGCTCAGTGAGGCCTCGAAGACGACTGCCTCATTTAACATTTGTCACTTGTAGAAAGGGAAGTGAAAGTTCTGAAAGGGATACATTGGGGGCTGGAAATTATGCGAGAGAGAGATTGTTCATGGGCAGCTGCTAACCTCATTTGCCACGAAGCGACACCAGCTATACAGACATGAAGTTTATGACACAAATGAATAGCAAACATTTTTATTATGTGCTACGGTTGCTTCACCATTTTAGAAATATGTCCACCAGCCTTTAATTTGGGTAGAAATAAGACAAGTAGTGATATACATATCAATTATATACATTAAGATGATCACTGAGGACATTGGTGTTTGGATATGTTGCTGTGTGTCCAGCCTGGGTTGTTTATTTTTCTAAGCATCAAGAAATGCATATGGTAGATCTCATAAAGAAAAATTTACTCTAAGTAAATTTATCGGAGTATTGGAGGTTGTAAGGACAACATGGGCTTTGTTATTTTTTTCTGGAATTGTAGTTCAGTTTCAGCCCCAGTGGGGAGAGCACTTGGGAAGGACAACTGTCAAAAGATTGTCTGCCTATATGGCTGGCTCGCTGTGGTTTCTTGTAGTGATGAAGTGACCTCACTTAAGTCCACCCCCATGTCTGGCTCTGGTGTGCAGCGTAAATGATCCATTTTGTCTGTCACAAACCAATATGCTTTGAAAGTGCTCAATGTTTTCGGTGCAATTCAGAACGTCATAGAGAGGAGCTCAACCCTCACGGAAGTTGCGATCTCGAGGCAATCTGGCCCTCCGTGGCGCAGTGTTCTGTCCGGGAGAAGTGCCTTTCCCCGCTCTGTGGAGGGAGATTGCCTTTCACTGCGGTGCTGCGCGGTGAGAAGCACCTGCTCTTAACGAGTAACTGCAGAGAACACGTTGGAGGAGAAGAAAGTCTTGAGGATACTTTTGAATTTAGTGTATTCGTTTATGTTGTCAAAGGTGAGCCTCTGCTTCTGGGCTCCCGTTGTCTTCGTGTGGAGGCCCCTGCGCCGCATTAGAAAGCTGAGGTTTTACCGACTTCCCCCACAGACGCTGATCCATTCATGGGTAAAGACAGAACAAGGACGTTTCAGCTGGTGGCACTGCGGTGAGGGAAGGAGCCGGGGGAAACTGAGGACTCTCTCCGGCCCCTGGGCACGCGCAGCTGTAGGGTGTCCTTCCGTAGTGCACAACTCTGGCAGCACGAGGCCCCGGGCTTTGCTGCGGGGGGCCTCTTAGTCCTAGATTTCGGTCTGCGATCCCAGCTTCTGACCATTCCCATCGCTCCCCGTGCTGTAATAGCTCCGAGCCACGTCGTGCTTGTAGAAGTTAAGGGACTGTCTGTCTCGTTCTCTTTTACTTATCGGTGTATGTATGTATGTATGTGTGTGTATGTATGTATGCATGTGTGTGTATGTATGTATGCATGTGTGTGTATGTATGTATGCATGTATTTAGTTGTTTTTTTTTTTTTGAGACAGGATCTCGATCTGCAATCCAGGCTGGTCCTGAACTCACTATGGAGCCCAGGCTGTCCTCAAATTTAGAGGACTGTTCCTGCCTCAGCCTCCCAAGTGCTGGGACTCCAGGCTGTCTTGTTTTGTAACAGGGCATCTGAGACATGCCTTGTTTGTGGGTGTTACTTTTGGCCAGGAAGCAAGTAAGTAGGCACAAGAGGCTCTCATGCCCCATTCTATCACAATCGTTATGAAATAGTAAAAGGTAATTGGAAACTAACTTTTAGATTCTTTGTTTTTCTATAAAAAACACTTTAGTTACAAAAAGGGTCACTTTTAAAATGGATGACACACATAAATGCTTCCGTGCACTGATAGCATGATGTTCACTAGAAATGTTGCACTCCCTGTATGACTGGCTGCTGTCTCCTTAGCTTGTGGCATTGGCTTATAAAATATAATTTAATGTCATACATTTCTTAGCTCTGTGTAGCTCTGGATAGTGTTATTTGATGGAGAGAAACAGTGGTAAGGAAGTCTTAGAATTGCTTTATATGTTTGATAATATCCAATAATTTTACAAAGATTTTTTTAGCTTAGGTCATAATTTCAGACATTTACTTACTTGTACGCTGAAATGCAATAGCATTTCTACAAAGAAAGGTTAAGTACGAGTCTAGACATTGACAAAAACATGCCATCTTGCATGGATATTGTCTTGTAAGGTCCAGTCCTTGAATGTTAGGTAATGCCGCCAGTAAATACTGAGATGTTTCCTTTACTCCGTGGTACTCGTTCAGTGGTAGAAACCACAGCACTCATTTTGTGGAGATGCGTTTGTTTAACTACTGGAGGTTATCCCAGTGGCAAGTTCATCCTTATTTGATAATAATGAAGCATAAGTTTTATGTGTTTGCTTGAGTAAGATTGCCATCTGGTAAATAATATGTTTTGTGAGTGTTTATAACAATCATGGTTTAAGCCAAAATTGACTTATCATGATTGCTGCAAATAACACTTGAGCGTCCTAACTGGTTTGATTTTTTTTCTTTGTTGAATTGAGAAAATGTATTTTACGAAGCTTCCTGCATTTATTTTTAAAGTATTTTGTGGGTTTTAAAGCTTGAGTTTTCAAAAGCAATAATTACAGCTGATTACTATCTCCATATAGTACTTCTGCTCTAAAGTAGGCCAAGAAAACATTGTTTACATAGCATTACAAGTATTGTGTGTGGATATATATTTTATATACAAACACACACACATATCCATTATAAATACTGGTGTGAAAAAAAATATATATGTGTGTGCATGCACACACACAGACACACACACACACATGACAGGAAAATAGCTGGGTATAGATATCTGTATCTCTATATATCTGGTTTTGCCTTCAACAATTTGGATGTTTATTCCTTTATGCATTGAAGAACCTGAAACGCTTTCACCTTGGTAGACTAGCTTATTAAGAAAGCATGGCTAACAGATCGGTGAGGACGGGTTTGGTGTATTATTGACCAGGCAGTAATAACAGCATTAGAAGTGTTGGTAAAAATGGTCTCTGACCCATTATTTCTTCTTAAAAAGAGAAATCACATGAAAAAAATTTTTTTTTACTCAGGCCAAGTAACCCCAAGATTGCCTTCTCCCCGCCTCAAAACACGTAGAGTAGCTTTCTTGTTTCCACAGTATTAATGTCCAATTATTGATGATCTACCAGTTCAACCTACAGGCCTCAAGTAGTATTTGATGACTCGTTCTTAAAAGCATTAAGGAAAATACTTAACTGGTTACTTCGAGGTACCCAAAGGAGCTAAAAGATGTGAGTATTGAAAGTGGAAATTTAGATGAGTTTAAAAAGGGGGTGTATGTTGGCCAACTGTTCTGGGGTTGGAAGACTATGAACCTGATGCTTCATGCCCGTCGATTATTTAACTATGTCCCAAGGTCGACATTTTGGCAAATGGCTGTGATTGGCTGGCTGGCTTTGAGTGGTGTGATCTGAGAGGGAACAGAAGAGTGTGACTGGACCAACAGAAAGCCATGTTTTGCTCTGTGAAGTCTTCTTTGCATGTTGTCTTACACTAGAAAGACTGTCATATGTACATTCCAGTTGCCTTCTCCTCTGCACATAGAGTATGTAGTAATTTCTGAATTTGGTCTTCACTTCTCCAACCTCATGGTCTTTCAAGAAGTTCATTTCCACTTATAGTTTCAGTTTCCACCTATCAAAAGTATGAGGCCAAATGTATATATTGCTGACTTTTAGCTTTATGTCTCTAGCTATATGTGTACCTACATATAAGCTGTAATTCCAGCAATCGCCCCTTAAGCATCTTTGGGAGGCCATTCTCAGGTCTCTCTTCTTACTCTCTCATGATCCTGACTTCATGCAAACCTGTGACTGTGAACATACTGCTTCAGTGTAGTAATAAGGGGCAATGTTGATTTGTATAACAGACTACACACTGCGTGATTCGAAAATAACACAAATTTATGTTGTTAAGGAATGTGTAATGAGGAAGAAAAACTATAAAAGAAAGCAAGAATGTGAGTGCTTAAGAGTAGAATGGGGTGGGGAGAGGGCTGGAGGAATGGCATAGCAGGTAAAGAGTTTGTCTTGTTAGTGCAGGCCCTGGGTTTGAGTCTCCAGTATTCCATAAGCCAGGCTTGCTGGGTGGAGCACACTTGTAATTTCAGCATTCGTGAGGCTGAGTCAGGAAGATTACAATGAGTCCAAGGCTAGCCTGGGTGACGTAGTGAGTTCAGGATCAGCCTAGGTTATGGAGAGATATCCTGTCTCAAAAATAAAAAAAGGTAGATTGGGGGTTATTCTCAGAGAGAGAAGGGCTTATAAAGAAAGGGAACACACAGGAAGACATTTGGCTACACCTCAATAGGATTACAGGTGTTCATTTTCTATAATTTATTGGCCTGTATGTTGGTATTTCACACATATTTTAGTGTCTTTGTTACAGTTCAAAATTTTTAAAGAGAGGAAAAATGAAACTATCAAAATATTTTGGGGTTTTGACAAGGTTTTTTTGTATGTTCTGCACATTTTCAAAGAACTTTAACAATAAGCTCATTGCTTTATTTTTAAAAATGTTAAAGAGCAACAACAGAAAAGCAAAATAAAACAAAATGCCCAACAATTCTCAGCAACCATGGAGATTGTTACCCAAATAAATAAATACATACTATTGTTATCTTTTGACTCCCAGTTCTACATATGAGCTCCATCCTAAAGAAAAAAAAAAAAGAGGTACACAGATGAATACATTTTTGGATGATGAATGAAGTGTTATTTGTGATTATATGAAATTTAAAAAGAAGCCCTGAACTTTTCTAAACAAGAAATTAATTAAATTTAACATGGTATATTTAGAAAAGGAAAGATCTGAATTCTTATTCATTAACACATGCACCTTAATATATTTGCCTTTTTAAAATTGTTTAAATGACCATTGCTTTTCTAAAAATCCCTTCGTTTGTATATTTGAAAAAATGAAAGAAAAAAATTAATACAATTTTTTTTCTATATCTGGTTTATCTCATTTTTCCTCTAATACCTACTTATCTGATTTTTTTTCAGGTGTGCATAAGGGTCTTCTGTAGTTTATATGCTAAAAATTTTAGACAAATTTGAAGTAAAAGTGTGAATTTCAGCACAAGAAAAACCATTATTAGGAAAGGGAGTCACTTATAGTATTTGAAAACAAACCTATCATTTCTGCAGAGTCAAACAGTTTGCTTAGCCAATGAGGATATAAATATTTGCATATCTGATAGGCTAATGCCAGCCCTAGATTTAGCACAGTGCACAGCTGCTGTCTGCTGAGGATTTCACTCCTGCAAACTCAAATATTAACCAAACCAAATGATAGATTTTTTTTTAGGTTCTGTTGATAGAAGTTTTACAAAGTGGCTTGATGACAGGAGATAAAAGATACTCGTGTTTTTCCAAGGTAAATGTAATATATATATATATATATATATATATATATATATATATATATATATATTGCAAATAGCAGTGTTAAATAATGTTTGATGTTAGAGGAAATGTGTGTAGAAAAGACAATTTTAGAAAAATGATATAATGCAACATATTGCGTTTTCAAACCGTCTAGTTTTCCATACATAAAAATAAATCCTCCAAAAGGCCCTTCAGGATTTGCTATTAGAAAATGTTAACTTTCCTTATTGCTTATTTTGTTGGTAGATTTAATGCTTCTGAAATGTGCTAAACTCTTTGATCTATAGCAAATCCAGTGCTCTTTATGTTACAGGAGATTTTTAGAACAGATTTTTCAACTTTTAAAAATTATTGATTTTGACAGAAATCTATGAAAATCCATTTTATTGCTGACTTGGTTAGCACCACCCCAAACGGAAAAACAGACTGAAGGCACTAAACGAGGTCATCCTCGCTCCGCCCAGGGATGCGGCGGTTGGGTGTCCCCATCCACGTGATCAGGGAGGAGTTAGGACCGGCCCCTGGTGCTGGTGCTCGCTGTGTAAAAGCTCCCTGGGAATAAATATGATGTATGAACGTTGGCCCAGCTTCACATTTTACAAAACTGAGCACAACTGCTGCGGTATGTATGAAAATAGTAAATTAGTGAATTCTGTGGAAAGGGGATGGGCTGCTTTGTTGGGAAGCTTCTGACCTGGGAGGCTGAATTTTGCCTCGTTTACATTGACCTTTCCCGAAGTCTTCATTTGTTCTTACTGAAACTGCAGGCAGTGTGTCTTTTCCTACTCATAGTGGTGGTCGACAATATTGTGCTACCCCATAAAATGTTCCAGTATTTTCCGAAATGTTGTTTAACAATACAATTTAGTGTTAATAGAATGAATGTAAACAATTATAATAAAGCACCTAATAATAGGTCTAGTGAGGGAAAATATAAAGACCCTTTGGCCGGTACTAGCTTTTAGGGCTGCTGGAGACTGAACCACGGGAGGGCCACGTGAGTGAAAGCACGTGTTGTACAGTTGCAGTACACGCCAGGCGTCCCTTCGTGTAAAATATGCGCCTTTGTCTGAGCCACAAGGGAGAGTCGTTGCACACGCACAATCAGCTTGTCAGACACGGTGAGGAGGAAGCACTGCTACTGCCTCTGACACCTTTTAAGTGTATCCCCTTTGGAGAAATTTTTAAACTCTTGCTATCTCAAACTCCTATTCTATAAAATTCAAGCTCTGGGCAGATTGTATTGAAGACTCAATGTTAAAATTCTATCCGGAGCACAAATTATAATTTATTCCCATTAGGGAATATTTTATTTGACATTCCTTTGATCGTAAAAGCTGATTAAAATTTTTAAGGAGACATAGTTCAAGAAACTTGATCTTTTAAAAAAATACATACGTGTGTGTGGTGGGAATGTTATATACTGGCAGGGATATAGAGCATCTAGCATTCCTAAACGTCTCTCGTGGGAACTGTGGAACTCACTTTGGAAAATTGATGGGAATATTGAAAGATTTTTAAAAGCTAAGCACTGATGATTAAACATGTAAGAAACTTGATTTAATGGGAAGTAGGAGAGAGAGAGAGAGAGAGAGAGAGAGAGAGAGAGAGAATGGGAGTTCCCAATACCAATTTTTGTGAAGATACGGAGCAACTGAAGTTCTCCTTAAAACTGTCGGGAGTTTCTTGTGAAGATAAACATATACCTAGTAATGCCACTTCTGGAAAAAAATGGAAAACTTACATGCACAATGAAAGACTTTTATTGGAAAGTTTATAACATTTTATTTATATTATCCTCAAAATGGAAATAATCAAAACAAATGAAAATAGGATAGATCATTTGAGTATATTCATACAATAAAATATTAGCCAGCAATGTAAAGGAAAGAAATACAGATACAGGCGACACTATGCATGCAACTTAAAAAAAAAAGGAAACTAAGTGAAAAAGCCTGATTTGATTGCATGTGATTTTGTTACATACAGCTGGAGAGTACACAGCACTATGGAAAGTGGTGACTGTGCAGGAGGACAACAGGAGACAGTCCCGGCTAGCAGAGGTGGCTTTTTTGACCAGGACAGTACTTTCGGAATAAATGGAATTTGCACTTACCAAAACAATCAAATTATACTCTTCGGATCTATGTAATTAACGACATGTAAATTATACTTCAGTTACAGAATGCAGCAGAGATGAGGGAGAGGCTTTTGTAGTAAGTAGAAAGCTGATAAAGGGAGGGTTAAAAATGACCAGCCTTCTAGAAAGCCAAGGGATGTTAGTGGCCAGAGAGCAGCTGTTATTTACAGCTGCAACCGGAAGAGTTGCTTGGCTTAGTCCTCAAGCAGAGAGAGTTCTAAGTGCAGACAGAGAAGCAGACTGTAGTTACTGTACTATGCCCTTCACCAGGATAGAAAACACACACACACACACACACGCACACGCACACGCACACGCACACGCACACACACACACACACATGCACACGCACACACACACACACACACACACACACACACACCCCTCTCCTTCTTCATTCTTTAGGACTGCAGAATGTCAGGCAAGGCAAAGGGATCCTCCAGTTTGGCAAAAGGCAGGCATTTCGTATTCTGAGCGACTGGGGCCTAGCAGTATTCAGTTTCTGTATCTGCACACTCAAGAGACAGTGGAGTTTGTCAGACGGTAGGAGAGGGCAGGGCTTTGCATGCGACAGAGAGTTGCCTGTAATTCAGATGCAGTTCCAACCGAGCCAACCGCAGGGACTAATCACTCACCCATTCCTCTTGCGTTTTTGAGAGTGGACTCAGGCCCGGGTTTTAATTGTGTGTGAACTGAGCGACGGCCAACGTGAATGCTGATGAGGTGACTCCCATGCGACGTGTGTTTTCCAAGCAGCTAGGCGGCTGCCCGTCAATACGTTCCGTTATTATCGGGGTGGGGAGTGGGAGGGGAAGCTGGTTTGTAACTGATGGGTCAGCGCAAATACAAACAGTTCTTGACTCCAGGTTATGATACATAATGCATATTTCTTTCATTAATAATCAGTTCAGTAACCTGAGCCAGATTTCATATAATATAACTTCACAAAACACAAAATCACTTTGCATTCTATCTTGATTAATCTACTATAAATCAGACTGAAAACTCCATTTTGATGTAGATTAAAAAATACCTTCCACAAGTCAACTCCAGACTAGTAAATTAATCGTTCATGTGTGGAGGGGCCTGGGTGATTGATAGAGTTTCTTTGGAAACACAGCATAGCATTTTAAAGGAATTGCAGAGAGAGAGAAAAAAAAAGAACGAATAACTTTGTATGAAGATTCTGTAACCTCCTACAATATTTCACTTTTGTCACCAACAAAGCTTTTCTGTGAGATAGCATTTGGCACATTTATTTCAAGATTACAGACTAAAAGTACCAACAACATCTTATTTATCTCATGAAACAGATCTAGCCTGTTTATTAAAAAGACACCTACGCATAACAGCACTGTTCTCAGGTATTTGAAGGACTGTCCTGTAGAGTAAGCTAACTTTCTAAACGATTGAAGAGCGGCACGTTGCTACGCAGAAGAAAGCATACGTGCTATGTGGAGAATGGATGTGGTCGAGACGCCGGGAGTAGATGCTTGTCGCCACAGGTGTTAGGCCTCTGCAGTTAGATAACCTCCCAGAAATGTTGCGTAGAGAATTCTGTGGTGTGTGAAAAATAGAACCACAGTCCTGTATGTTTTCTGGTAACTCTAAGAAGACTACACCTACTTGATAAACATAAGCATTTTTTAAAATGGTAGTTTCTGTAGAAATAGGTACGTGTGGAAAAGAGTTTTCTAACATTGGCATAGCATGACAGCATGACATTTGGAAAAGAGATTGGTCTAATACACTCCTTTCTTAACGCATGAATTCTTGACAAGCTAGGTAACCAGACTTTTCTTCAACTCCTCCAGAAACTGATCTTCTTTCAGAAATTTACCCACCCAAGCTTTGCATAATTCTTGTTGTGAATAATTTCTCCTTGTACTAGAGCAGCAGTTCTCCAAGTGTTAGGAGTTCCTAAAACTCCTGCAGGGGCTTTCACGGTCAAAATTGTTTTCATAATAATAAAAAGACTTTTTTGTGTTTGTTTTTGTATCTGCCCACGAAAGTGCAGTGGAGTTCTCTAGGGGCTACGTGACATGTTGACACCTTAACACACTAAATGCTAAGTCGGTTCTGTGAATACATCTGTCCTTTTAAATGGTGACATTTTTTGCTGTTATTTTTTTGCCTTGTAATAGTATTTTATTAAAATGCTACTTATGTGTATATGTGGTAGGTTTATTTCTTAGGTAAATGTTAATATATTTCTTAGATGTAATTTCAAATATGGAAAATACTAATGGATTAATTCACATAAATGAAAGCTCACAGGAGCCCTTAGCATTTTCTGGGTGTGAAGGGTCCAGAGATCAAGATATTTGAGAATCACTCTGCCAAGTCAAAGACTGCTTCCTTCTAGCCTTTGTATGTGGAACCTAGGTCTTCATAAGATACATTCAATACAAATTTGATCTGAGAGCCTTCAAATGATGAAGATATTGTAATCTTCCTCTCCATGTTTCCCTTCTGCAGATAAAGGGCCATCCATTCCTTCAGCCATTATCCACAGCATATGATTTTGAGTTTCCACACTATTTGATGGCTCCTTTTGAATGTATTTCTGTGAGTGATGTATCATCTTAAATATAGCACTCAGAATAGAGGAAAATATTGTAGGTCATACTTTTAATAGTGGAGTGGGACCATTATCTTTATTATTAGAACTTTACTGCTATTCATACTGCTTAAGATTGAATTAACATTTTTGGCAGCCATATCATAATTTTTTGTTGCCTATGGAGCTTAACAGTTAACTAAGACTCCATCAAGCTACCTCATCTAAACTACATTTTCCAAATCTTTTGCTTCTTGTAATTCTCTTTTCTATTCAATTGGAGATTCTATCCAGTTTTACCTATTAAATTGAATCTTACTCAATTCAACCTATTGCTGCAATATGCTGAGATATTTGGAAGAAAATCGCTCCTGTGAGTCGTAAAGTCACTAAGCCTCTGCGGGCTGCTAACTCTCCTCTTGGACATGTTTCTTTGACAGAAAGCAGAAAATAGTTGAAAAACTTCACTTTCTCCATCGTTATTTATCATCTTCCTTCTTCTCTGAGTGGACTTTCTGGCTCTTCTGTCTTTCATTTGCTCTGGACGCGGCTTCACAAGAGGTATTGTCCTTCAGGCTTCTCGTGTTCCCCCCCCCCCCCCCCCCCCCCCCCCCCCCCCCCCCCCCCCCCCCCCCCCCAGGATGCTGCTGCTGCTCCTGGCCCAGTACCCCTCCCCCACTGGGGAGCGAGAGCTCCTGTAGTCGGCCCTGTGATTCTGCCCTGGCTAGGTTGTTGCCTCAGCTGCCACAATATCTGTTTAGACGTTTCTTTCTTGTGCGCTGTCAGAATTTCATGTTTGAAAAGTATCCGTCAGAACTTGAGGAGCTTTTGCTGAGGTCTTGCATATCTTCCCATGGAACGCTCTGCATCCATGTGTTCTAAAGCCTGCGGTGCCCATATGACTGTGCTTGACTCCTGCTAAGTTTTGTCATCTTGAACACTGAGATAACATACTTTACAAATGTACAATATACAAAGCCCAGTAAGTCCTTGAATTTTCATGTCATTTGAATGCCACATATATTTCCCAAGTTGGCTCCTTGCTACCAAAAATACACTTGTCTTTTTCTCTTGGGTAGAATGCAAATGTTTTATTTCTATGGCGTATTTGATGTTTGTATGACTTGCCATGTGCTGAACATTTCATAAGTATTTGTTGACAGAATGCCAACTCTTTCAAATGTAATTTATCTAAATTAGAAAGTATTTTATTGGTGTATCTGTGTTCCTAGCACTGTGGTAAGGTAAAACCAAGAAAAAATATGATTGAGCTTGTTCTTTTCTTTAAGTAGACCTGTGAAGTGAAGGCAGAGTAACAAAACAAAGAAGTGAAACTGAATCATTGTGGTCATATATCTTATTGTCTAGACGTTTGTCTAACAATGATCTATTTAGCACTTGCTATATACTAGATTCTTCAGTGGGTGCATGGGGCATAAGATGCATAAGATATGGGACACTTCCTTGAGTGATATTGGTCAGCTAGGATGATGGAGGTAGGGAGTGCACATGGTTACACCGCAGGAATGTGAGATCTGAGTGACATATACACCTGCGACGTCCTCTGAAACCAAGGGGAAGGAGGATCAGGGTGGCTTCTATTCTTTGAGGAATCCTTCCCAGAGAAGGGCAGACATTTTAATAGTGGATTGGCTTTTACCAGGTAGCAAGATGGAGACTAAAATTTTTCAATCAAGGGAACAAAATAAGTGGAAGTGATCAGCAGCGTAAACTTGTGGGCAATTCCAGATGGCTGACTATTGGACGTAAGGGCTGGAATTTGAAATTTAGTATTTAAATTGAGGAATTTTCTAATTGTGGTGACTGAAACTCTTTAGGGCTGATGGAATGGGGGGTCTGAATACAAAAATTGTTGACCCACTATTGCCTGGGCTTCTCATCCCTATTTCTACCATAATATCTCCTTCATTTGTTTTATGAATTGAACTTTGAGTTATCTTCTCTTGGAAGAGTTGTCCTATATTTTTCTTTTAAAAAATTAAGCCCACTGCTGTAGACAGAAGGTAACTCCTGATAGAGCTTAAACAACATGATCATTTCAGATGTGGTGTAGAAGACAGACAAAAACAAAGTCTAATTAGGTGGCCACAGTGTTTACCATATATGTTCATTCTTCCTAAAACTTATTTTTTGACCAACAGCCATTTCCAAAGTTACATGTGCAAATGGTAAAATATGGGACCGCAAAACTTTCTGTTAGGAAGAATTTTTGGTGTCTTACAGGTAGATAATAAAAGCAAGAATGAGCAAGGCCCTGTGTTCCATGCCCAGAATCACAAGAAAAAAAAAAGGAATGCTAATATTTTTGTATTTGATTCTATCTAATATTTTGATTATATTATTTAAATCCATATGCTCATAAATTATATATGTAATATATTGTAATGTATATACTTACGCATTAGTACAAATATCTCAATATTTCGGTAATATTGGAAACAATGATAATTTTTGAATTCTCAAGTAATCTATGCTAGGGACCCAGAGATCCCACAGTATCAAGGACAAGTGACTCAAAAGGTGAGGATAGCGCCTTCTCTTTCAGACACTAAACCTTTTCATCAATGCGAGTGTAGAGTCTCAACCTGGGCTATCCTCTGCTTGCTGGTCAAGGTTGGCCAGGAGCCCTGAACTGGGTTCAGGCGCATCCAGGCCATGTGTCCTCTGCCCTGTTGAGAGTCGTCAGACCCAAATATCCACACAACTTTTCAAAGTATAGAAAATAAGCCAGGATCCTAGATGCGTGACTGAAACTCCGTCTCGTGGGTAGAGTTGAGATTCCTGCGTGACTCACGGTGTGCCGGGCAAGGTGTTCTCCCTGCATGTCACATTCTTTCATTTCTTAGAGCAAAGGGATGAAGGAGACATTGTTTCCCATTTGGACATGAGGATCCTACACCCACCAAGACAAGGAGAGACGGTGGCAGAGCTGGGGTCCAGCCCGCCAGCGGCTGAGGTTTCAAACCAGGCTCAGAGCAGAGGCCCGGCAAGAATTCTTTTGAGAGAGGCAACAGGTGCATGACAACCTGAGACACGCATCTTCGCTCCAGACTCATACAACATTCTCTCTTGACCCTGTTCATGGTCTCTGCTCCCATTGAGAGATTCTGATTTGTTAAATAAGAAATGGAGAAGTTTATGCCCTGATAAACTAGAAGGTTTTTTTCTTCCTTTTGGGGGGACGGAAGCCTGTAAACAGTAGTCCCTGGTGGACAAGTCTAGTGTCCATGGTCCCCAGGACTGGGAGCTCTTTTCTGCTTGTGTTCCACTGTCTTTAGAACCAGTGAGTAGGAAGGCAGTGACTGTCTCCAGTTGTCACAGGCAGGAAAGAAAAGAAGGGAGGATTTTCAGGTGGCTTTTAACTCATTTATGGACCTTTTATTTCTCTTTCAAATTCTCATTAACTGAAGCATTGTCACAGGATCCTTTCTGGATTCAAAAGAGGCTGGGAAATTGAATCTCTTAGCTGAGCACATTACCTGTCTAGATTATTCAAGACATGGCCAGCAGCATGGGAGAATGGGCAGTGGGTGGGCAGTTCGTATTTGCTGGTTCATTTTCCTACTCTGAATTATACTCAGTTTATTTCTGGGTTCAAAGAGTATCTGGTGAACCCTTTGCAGGACCTGTACTCTGGCTTACACTCTGAACTCCGAGCTAGTGAGTTGTGACATGTTTTGATCAGCTTCCCATTGCTGAACCAAAACACCTACCATATACAACTTAAAGAATACTGGGTTCATTATAGCTCAGATTTGCAGAAGTTTAAGTCTATAGCTGAGTAGCTTCAAGCAGGGACATCATGGTGTAGTATGTGGCAAAAAATAACTGTCCACTTCGTGGCAGCCTGGACACAGAGGGCAGGGGGAGACCAGAGAGAAAGAGACCAGGGATCAGATACAGTTACAAGGGTTCCCATGACCAACTTAACATACCCAGAAGCATGCTTTCCTGATTTCTTAGGCATCTATCATGGCACTTAATTGATAATCAAGGTCAACCATTACTATGTGATTGTATAGTCATGTTCATGGGATTGACACCTATCGTCTTTGATTGTGGATCCAAAGAGTTAGAACTTGCTTAGGAACTTTCTTCTCTAAATAGTTTTATTTTTGACTATAATAGTTTTGGTGGGACAAGCAATTGTCTACAGTTTATGAATCAAGAAGCCAAAGAGACAAGAAGCTTTATCCGGAACTGAAGGTGTGTGTTGTGATCTGTGGCAGGCAGGCCAGTGACTTAGTCTTATTTTGGGGGGAGGGGACAACTTTTTTCTTACATTTTTAAATCA
>PVKB01004488.1:77500-109564 GCA_004027205.1 Ctenodactylus gundi
CATTCCTCAGATTCCATTTTGATACTTTACTCAATGTTCATAAATAATGTTATTCTAAGAATTGAACACCAATGTCATTTTGCTATACACTTTGACATTTGATCAATAGCACTTCTTTAAAATTGTTATAAATTTATTAACTTTCCAGTATCAAATAACATGCCCATGTTTTTGAGTCAATATAATCTCTTCAATGAGGAAGCCAAAAAAAAAAGAAATGTTTGCCCAGTAAGACAAAGATCTTTTGCATGTATTAGAACTTATCCTCTCTGACGTGGGCATGAGTTCCGGAAACTCCCCCGATAAACAAGTTGTATGGCTAATCCAATAATAGAATTTTCTCCTGTTGTTTGGTGATTCTGTCTTAATACTTCTCAATGCGCTGGAAATATCATTCAATTTCAGAGGTTACTCGGGGGTGTTAAATGATTTTATTTGGAATTATTTCCTAAAAGAAGAAGGGAGGTGCATTCTGGCCAAAATGGTGACCAATTACCAGGTTTATCTGGAGTCTTTTATATAAATGTACCCATGTGTTTGTGATGAGTGTGTGTGCGTAGATGCAGGTTGGGCGTACACACACACACACACACACACACACACACACACACACACAATGGATTAAAGTTAAAGTGCAGTCATGTGCACCTATTTTTCATTTTAATGAGCACTCAGATGTAAGTGAAAAATTAAAAGGTGGCAATATTTATCTGCGGCTGTACACTCCGTATATGTTGCACACAGTAGGAAGTGCACATAAAACCAGTGAAAAACCTCAACATTGCCACTATATGCATTAATTAAAAGAAGTTTGTTAAACTAAATTTGAAAAAAAAAACTTCTTTAATTGTGTTTACCCAAAAGCCTTTTCTTCCTAATTTAAATAGCATAAACATCTGGACTGAAGCAATATTAGAATCATGGCAGTAGTCAAGCAAATCTTGTGGAAAATAATGAAATTAGATCCCTGGTGTTGTGACAGAGTAAGGGCAGGATACATCAGTTCGATGTTAATAAAATTTCCATGAATGACTGAATACAATTAAGAAATTGTCAGTTGCGGCAATGAACTTTTGTAGCTCATAGATGTTTGCATCATTTGATTATGCTGGCAATTTAAAATTGTTTGTTAGTGTCTGTGTTGGGATATTAATTATGACCTTTATTACAGCCCACAATTAAACTAGTCATATAGTAACAAGCACACTGTGTTGTGATACTAAAGGATCAGAACTACGTAGAGAGGGGGCTGTGGAGTTCTGGGCCACTCGTGCCCTTTCAGACTGGAAATGATTTTTAAAAGATGCCGTAGATGAGAAACCACAACAGCGGCAATGAATAAGCCCTTTAATACAAGAATTTCTTTTTAATAGTGTTTTAACCATTTTAATTGCTAACAACATCTGCAAAACTGGAAAAAAGCATTTTTTAACTGTGACTCTAAGATAAGCGTCCCTTGTTTGGGAAGAGAAAACAATTATTCATTGGTTAATTAGCTGTAAACAACTTTTAAAAGACACATTCATTATATACGTAATTATTGGTTAAAAAAGAAGGCTTTAATGTTATTTGTGCTAATGCGTAATTATTAGTGCTCGCTGAAAGGATTAGCAGTACTGAGATGACCACCATTATGGAGGAGTAGCACAGTGAGCAGAGGTCAGCACCGGGAGCGTGTATGGTGTGGTGAATCACGTAGCGGTTTTTTGGTTTTGCTCCTTTTCTTTTGGCTCCTTGGCAGAGGTCATGTGGACTCGGAATGCATTTTCAGAAACAAGGTGTTTGAAACTCATGTAATAGTAGTTTTTCATCTTTATTTTTACGACGTATACAGAAAATATCTCACTAGACAAGTGTATGTTCCTGGAGTTACATTGCTGCTATGATTTATTTATTTATTTTTACCTCAGAGAGCTTTTTCTTTTGGGGGGTTTAAATCAACAGTAGATTATATTTTAAACCTATGGTTATTAAAAACCAGGTAGTTACCAAGAAGACTGTGTGCTGCTTGCTCTCACGCATGCTCGTCGTGGGCTTTGTATTATATATGTTAGAACATGTGCTATGGGGTGTTTGACATGTCCCAACCATTGCTAGAAATTAAGCATGGTAAGAGCAAGAATAGCTTGGCCCAATGCTTGCGTTTCCTTTGATGAAGTGCACTGTTGACTCGCTTCTAGAATTCAGTGCCTTGGGTTGAAAGAGAGCTTAGATGCTCCAAAGCCCCTTCACTTGGGTATGGGCTTCCCCTCTCCCCACCTTTTGTTTTGCTTCTTTTCTTCCCTTCCCCGTTACCTTTAATTAGTTACCTGATGTCACTGTTAGGAAGACCCCACGTTGTGCCTTTCGTGCTGCTGTGATGATGATGAGCTGTTGCGTGGCCCAGGGACAAACCCAGGGCCTTTGTTCCTTTTGCTACTGCATATTGTAATTACTACATCTTAGGTCGTCCAAAGGGCTGGCGTGGGTTTCTTACCACAGAAATCTGGATCGATTTCACTCAAGAGAGCCCTCTCTTTTAGAAAGAAGGGAAGTGTTTGGGCTCTGGTTTTAGGGTTTGCAAACTCGAGTTTCTCTGGGCGCCAATAAAAATCTCAGTGGAGGAGACTTATCTTTCTTATTCCTCTTTGAGAGAAGAGCTAAATATTTCATGAGGGAAGGCCACTGTGATGTGAGACTTCGCCCGGAGCGCTGTGCAGCCGGAGAAACCCTTGCATAGCCTCACCAGCAGCGCCTTTCCTCCACAGTCCTTGGTTAACTTTTCTATCCCGGAGAATATTTGAGTCAGTGTCTTGGTGAGTCACTCCAGCCTGTGTTGCGGAGCAGCAACATTTTGAATTTGCTATTCAGTCGCGTTTGGTACGAGTTGCTGTCTCTGTGCGGTGGAGTTGTTGTTTTGTGTGGCCGTTGTTCTGGCCGTCGGGCTGGCCCTAGGAGCTAAGTCAGACTCTCTCGGGCCTTGGGAGACCTTCGTGTGGCGTTGCTTGAGAGTCCATCTAACTTTGAGTACACTTGGCTGCCACGCAGCCTGCTGGATTCTCGGATTCTCCGTCTCAGAACCTCTCTCATGCTCACTGTGTGTCCTGAATATTTAAAAAGAGAAGCGTAGCAGGGAAATTCACCTAACAACTCATTCGTTTCATTTTGTTGTTATTTTTACAGTTCCAAATTCAAACAAAATCCATGGCCTTTGGCTTAGAGGGGGGTTCTAAATGGATGTTGTAGCACTGTTATTTTTATTAGTTGACGGGGAAATTATTACATTTTTAGACATTTGTGAATTTAAGCATAGATGATTACTCTGAACGTTGGGGTTTTGCAAATGGGAAGCCTTGTTGCTCAATTTACTCATTTATTTTGTGATCTGTGACTAAACTGAGTAAAAATGCAAATAGTACAAGGTCCTTTCCGTTTTATCACCGGATCAGTTTACTGATGGGAGGATTGGAGTCACTAAACACGCCAACACTCATGATTCCTAAGTAGCTGGGTATTAAAAACAGCTAAAGTGAAGAGTCTGGGAAGATTGCCGCGATTCACACAGGGAGGTTTAAATGAAATCTAGTTATTTATTTTAGGTTTAAAATGAAGAGTCTCCAGCTCAGTTTTATTGGCCATTGTGATAGCACAAACAGGTGTGTTCCCTATCACATGTGACAGTAAGCCGCGTTGCTGGGAGGGAGCAAACCGATGGAAACGTGAAGGCATTTGGCAAAGGCTGAGGGAATAGTGCCGCGACTTTTAGAAGGCCCTGCTAAATGCCTTTGTCACTTCTGGTTCTAAAAATCACAGTTTTGATTCATTTTCTTCTTTTGCATTTTTGTAATGAGAAAATACATGTTCTTCCATATTTAGGACATTGAAACTTATGAAAATACATATCTTTCAGAGGTTTGTGTTAGGTCTTCACAGGGTACTAACAGAGGAAGTCGCCTGAAGGACACTGTGTTGCGCTGTGTGTTTAGAAGTCCTGTGGCTCACATATAATCCCATACGATTTCATTAGCCTTTAACGTGGGACTTATCCTGAAATCCAGTGGTAGACATGTGAAATTTCCAGAGGCTTTGCATAGACAAAATACCTTCAGCAGAAAGGAGGAGAAGCAGATTTCTGCATGGGCAGCCTGATCCCACCAGACATCAAAAGCCCAGATCCATAGTCTTAACACTTCCTAATATGTACAGATCTCCTATAGCATAAAAATGGACTTGTCTAGCATTGCTTCTTCCAAATATCTCTTCTTTAAAAATAATTGAATCAGACTCAATGGTGTAGCTGATTTGTGTGGCAGGTCAGAGGGTGAGTATAGAATCCCACACGATGTAGACATCAGTCCGTTACCCTAAACTCCTGAGGCACATGAATTTTTGCACCTAGAATTTTCTTCGAAAAGGGTGATACGGTATATACATAATGCAAATTATGCCAAATCTCCAGGCGTGTCTAGGGCAGCACACTATAACCAAACATATTCACGTCTCTGCATTGTAACGTATGAATATGCACACGGAGTGGGGTAAATCAAGATGCAAAATACGCTTAAAATTAGTTCAGTTCTTGTTGTGCCAGAAGACGAGTTATGAAAAGCTTTTCGGATCTTTGTGGTTTTCAGAGTTGCAGATAGAAGAGTTTGGACCAGTATTCCTGTGCCTAGTCCTTCCTGTTACCTTTGGTGTCATAGTTCCTAAGTTCTATCTCATTTACGTATCATAATGTATTACTGTAATCAAACAAGTAAGTAAGGACAAATGGGGCAGGAACTTCTCAAAGTCTCAACTTTTTGTTTTTTGAGGTTGCTGGGGGTCAAACCTGGACCCTCATGCATAGTAGGCAAGTGCTGTACCTCTGAGCTGAAGCTGCAGGTCCACAGATGTGCTTGATCCTTTAAACAGCAAAATTCCAGAAGAATTTTTTTTTTGATTAATAAATATGAGCCGAGCACTGTGCTAGGTGTCTAGAGGTTTGTTGAAGAAGCAGAATCATGGTCTCTGCCCTAGGACAATTTCTAATGAAATTATCCGCATGGGTCTCTCGCTCTCTTTCCTCTCTCTCTCTCTCTCCTTACACACACGCACCACGTGCATGCACACAGAAAAAAAGCTAGATGTATATAAATAAGTGCTAAATTGAGAGTTCCGAAGAATATATGTTTTAGGTCAGCAGTGGCACATAGGTTTAAAATTTCCTCCCAAATCCTATTGATTGGCAGTGGCTGCTTTTAGCGCTGCATGGAGACTTCTGAGGTAAGTCTGAAGTGGGCTGCAAGAGTCTCCTTATTGATTATTGATGCATGCCATGGCAGCAGGAGCCCGGAAGGTCAGCAGACAGACCATGTGTTTGCCATTCCTCCAGATCTAGGAAACCTGGGTCCAAGAAAGAGTTCTCTGAAGAGGGATAATGCTTTGTCGCTGCTCTTGTACTATTATTTTTATCATTATTCCTTTATTTCATGTCATCTTAATACAATCCCAGGGGGTTATTTTCAAGAGTTTAAGAGCATCTCTTTTTTTTAGAATTATGACCCTATCGTTATAATTTAAAACCCCTTCAATAAATACATCTTACTCTTTTGTACATAATTGTAATGTTATAATTTTAGGTGAGTATAGAGCAAAGAAGTTCAGTGTGATAAAGTGAATTTTGATCATTGACTAGTTGCTGAGAATTTCTTCAGATTAACTTTTTGTTTTTCTTATGTTTAGTATGAGTTATAAAAATGTAACAATGCAAATTACATGTGAACCTGTCTTTTAAGAGACAATATTTTTTTTTGTTTTTGTTATCCTGAGTATTATTCTCTTTGCCTTCCTTTTTTATCTGCCATATTATTTCAGGAGTCCTATGTATCCTGAGTGTATTTGAATAGAAAGGTCTCATAATCTCGTCATTGTCATTGTCTTTGAGCCTCCTAGTCTACTTTCAGAAATATTTAATTCTAGCAAACTCAGATGTTGGAAAAGACCACACTCCGATACATCATTATGAGATGTACACACATACACGTATAAATATGGCAAATATTAATTAGTGGCAAAGATATAGCACACGCATTACTTCCCTGGCTCCCTCACCTGAAACATTCTCGTATGACCTTAATCATAGCACAGGGCATCAGATTTCTCCTTATTTGGGAGTTTGACCTCTTACTGTAAGGGTCAGGCTTTGACATATGCTTTCTCCAGGTCTACTGGTAGTACCTTGAGATCTTATTGAGAGATTCTCTTTTTGTCTGAGAACTCTAGTCTCAGATTTGAGAGGAACAAGATCCCGTTAGCTTGGTTACTTGTTTCAGAGTTGCCCGGCCCATGGTACATTCTAGGGCAATGGGCTGTGATATCATTAACAAATACGGAGCTGAATATTTTTAAATGAATTCTGGAAAGTTCAGAGTTCCCTGCTGCTTGTGTGAAAGGTTAGGCCATCACATTTAAAATAAGACAAAATGGAATAATAGAGGAGCCACAGGCATCTTTTATTTCTCTGTCTGGGGGAAGCAGCAGCAAGGATCAAACAGCCTAACTGCGACAGTGCCCTTCTCACCCGCATGTACCTCCTTGGGCATGAGAATGGACAATCCAAGGAACCTGACAGTGCTCTTGTCTGGACCCTTTGAACATCAAACTGGGCAACCACATCTGTGCTCCGGGGACGCTGATCTATGGCCCGCCCCAGAACGGCAGTGCAGGCGACCAAATGAAATGGATTATAAAATTTGTTGGGTATAGCAAATCAAACTTAAAGTGTTCCCCAGTGCATTTAATACTGATCTGGGAAACAGTGATTAGAGAGCATGGAATTATATTTTATTTTTGCCAAAATTTAGAATATTGACTCATACACAAAGGAATTTTAGAAGAATCAGAAATAAAGCCAATTCTTACCAGATAACAATGAACAAATAGACATTAAATATTTTAAGTCATACAATATTTTAAATATTGTTTTTACTCAGTTAATGAGAATGGTAGATGTACGTAAAGAAATCATAAATAACTGTTACTTATATTAAAAAAGCAATGGATAGAAAAGTCAAAAGCAGCTTAGATTCTTTTAGCTTTTGAGTTTTGGGGGAATTCATGACAAATTACATTAGAACATTTTAAATACATACAAATATCAGAACATGCCATTTCTAAAAGACAGACATAAGGACTATAATTGATTTTGTAGTTTAAAAAATAAATCAATTGAAATGCATATTTAGAAATAAATATTTACTTTAACATGTGTGGTCAGGAGTTGGGCATGGGGATGCATGCTTGTAATCCCAGCTACCAAAGAGGCGGAAGCAGGATTAGGTATTTGA
The DNA here is from genome assembly GCA_004027205.1 of Ctenodactylus gundi. Classification (NCBI taxonomy): domain Eukaryota; kingdom Metazoa; phylum Chordata; class Mammalia; order Rodentia; family Ctenodactylidae; genus Ctenodactylus; species Ctenodactylus gundi. The sequence goes on from PVKB01004488.1 coordinate 84,808, forward strand.
GGCCAGCCTGTGCAATTTAGCAAAAATCTGTCTCAATAAGATAATGCAAAAAAAGAACTATAGATACGTACTTGGGTTCAATCCCTGGTGCTACGAAACAAAATAAGCTTGAGACTCTGAAATGATATAACTTGACTGAACAGTGCAGTCCTGATAATGATAATGTTTTAATGTTTTCCTTGCACTGAGGCATGTGTGGTTTTATTAAGCAGTTGACTGTTTCAGCTTTGCTTGATGGTGACGGGCATACCTTCATTCTACCCACAAAGTTGAAATTGTCAAAAGTCTCTACTAGTCTCATGTGTGTCAATGTCTGGAAAGTACCCGAGGATCCACCTACACATTCCAACTACAGGGAGTGCGATGGGCCAGGTTGGGTTGGGGAGGGTTGGAGGATGGGACCTCAGCTGCTTCCTTTGCAACCTGTCCGCTCCTGGGTTTGTGCTAAGACCTAGTCTCCCATAAGCCTGTGCCACTCAGGGAGCTTGGGCATGCTAAGTCCGGACAGATCACGCATGCTTGGATTTCCTCTGGCGGCTGACTGTGGCGCAAGGGGTCCTGTCGGTGAGCCGAGCCTTGGCTGGTGCAGAGGCTGGGCGATTCTACCCCTTCCCTCCACAGTGCCAGGTCAGGTGTCCTGTCTCAGCCTCTGCCTTGTCATGTCCCCGACTAGCACAGCGCTTTTAGTTTATTCCTTTTGTTTTTAGAATTTAACATTTGCCAACCTCATTTTTTGCCGGACTGTAAGTTCCAAGGTGCTCAATAAATATTTAATAAATTCAAGAGCGAATGGAAGAATTTTTGAAACCAAGTAATGTTCGTAGAGAGTAAAATTCAATCATGGTATGATTTTGTCAACCCTATACTCCCAATTTTAATCTATCACTATCCTTAAATGTTTTGACACTTGAAGTTTTAGCGAGTTTTCAAAATTGAGCGCTGCCTGTGACTCACCAGGAGTAGGGCCATATTACCCTATGCCATTGCTGGTTGAGTTGTCGTTTACAGTCACACATATTTGTGTAACACCTACTACTGCTACTGGCTGGGAAGAGGAGAAACAAGATGTATAAACACAGTGCTCACTATCTCTGATGACCAGAAACAAAACTTGCAGATAACTAGAATCAAGGTGAGAATTGACCTTTTGAAACTGTGCCCAAGGGCATTCTCTGAGAAGCAGACTGCGTGGGTGTAGATTGCATGGCTAGTTCTCACAATTTTCTCAGTAAAATTAAACCTTACTACCTGCTTACTTGTTTTTTTGTGCTAGTGCACCTCGAATTAGAATACTGCACCCTGACACAGGGTTGCCCGATCACTGGCTCTCTAGCCTTGCCGTTTAAAGGTTTGGTCAGGCCTGGTGGTGCAGGTGCAGGCCTACACTCCCAGCACTGTAAGAGGCTGGGGCAGCAAGATAGCGAGCTGGAACCCAGCCTGGGAAAGAGCAAAACCATGTCTTGAGCTGGTGGTATAGCTCAGCAGTTAGAGTGCTTGCCTAGCAAGTGCAAGAATCTGGGATCGATTCTCCAGCACCATGTATACTGGGCATGGCAATCCTGTAATCCCGGCACTGGAGCAGCTGCAGCAGAATTGCCATGGGTTTCAGGACAGCCTGGCTATTCAGTGAGTTCAGGACCGGTCTGGACTCTAGAGAGAGATCCTGTCTTTTAAAAAAAGTCCCTGTCTCAAAAAACGTGGGCTGGGGATGATACCTAGTACTGGGCTTTATAGCTAGTGCTGCAAGTAAGTAAAAAAATGGAGAAAGATTTGTTCCTGGACAGGAACCTTGGCATTACCTCAAAGCTTGCTGCAAACACAGAATCTCAGAACCCAGCCCTACACCTACTCAAGCAGAATCTTTGACAAGCAATTGACGTGCATATTACAGTTTGGAAAGCAATGACTTTGGGTCCAATATTTACACTATTGACTCTTATGTTACTAAGGTGACATTTGGAACACACACGCCCTTGGTTGCCTGGAATCTCATCTGAGCAGCAAGATTATCCACAGAACACTGGCCCCTAAACCTGGTAGATCCATGAGTTTCCTTACTAGTTCTTTGAAAATTGGTATTTATTCACTTTTGGTGTCCCACATCATTACCAAAAAAGGTTTAAGGTGGCTTATAAAATCTGTAACGATATAATAACTTTAAAGAGAGTAATAATAACAGTAATAGTGACAAAATAATGAGAACATGGGAAATAAAGATGAGGAGAAAATATGAGTGAAAAGCAGAAGCCGCAGGACAAAGTACAATAATCTATGCAGCGCGATCTCATCCCAGTGTTTACTTTAAAAATAAAAAGATTGTCTGGGACAGAGCTCGTGGTCACTGGTCACTACTGCAGGTGCAATGTCCCCTATGAGACAAGCTTCTGAATCCTTGTGCCAAACAATCCTTAGACTCACTTGAAGAGCTGTTCTTCCTTTTTAGTGATAATAAAATGTGTATCAGTCACGGGAAGCACAGGGCCAATTTTATGGCAATTATAGAAATCATTTTAATATTTACAACCGTAATATATTCTTGTTTTTGAACACAGATTATTTAATATTTTTGTATGTGTATGTTTAATGAAGCCCAATGCCTTTTTGGAAAAGATTTTAAAAATAATGACTATCATATGAACATACTTTTCATCAGTATGTTTTGTTTCCATCCTGGATAATGTTGGAAAGAATGAATGAGAAACGGGCCACTTGTGTTCCTATAACCCACTGAATTCAACTGGGCTGAATATCTGGGGTGTGACCAGTCTGCGGTGATTGGTGATGATATGGAAATGGTTGAGGGATAATAATATTGAAAGACACACTCAAAGGCAAGCGAGGGCGATTACAAAGTTAAACATATCCACAGGAAATTATATTGTATACAGTACTCCACTAGACCCAATCTGTTAACTTCTGTGGTGTGCTGTCATCCAACCCACAAAAAAGGAGGCCGAGTACTTGATTTTCATCATACAAAGGGCCACATCCACCCAGATTTTGTTCTTGCAAATGGTTTCTTCCACAAAAAGTTCCTGCGAGTGGTTGTGGCCATGGGAAGCTGAAGATGGTCTGTATTGCTGTGCAGTTTCTCTGTACCCGGATGTAATACATCGTCATGAAAGGACAATTCATAAGCTTGTGTGTCTTGATTAGATCCAGAGTGTCTGAGGACCCTTATCTTCTAACTCTTCCGTCTGCCTTTTCTTTTGAATGAGTGAAATGTACGTATTGGATTCTGATGTACAGAGAGGGGATGAAAACAGGAAGTTGGAAGGCTTTGGAAGACAAGATGAGAATGGGGGAGGAGTGGATGTTGGAGGAAAGGTGAAGGAGGAGAAACTAGAGGGCTGTCCTTGGGTACTTTCCGCCCCTGCCTTTCAGGAAGGATTAGTAGGCTTTTGTTGATTAGTTTGCTGTTCTAGGTAGTTTTCAAAAAGCATTCCAACAACTTCAGTACAAACGTACTACTTATGTATCCATATATCTTCTTGCTGATTTCTGTGAGTAAAGGTCTGGGATTCAGTCTTGGTTTTATGGTTTTTTTTTTTTTTTCTTGTAGTCAATTGTGTTAAGCATTAATGTAACTCAGACTTTATCTTTTTAAAATCTTTGAACAATTCACTTTTGTTTTCCAAAGTATTTGCCCTTAGAAATATTGAACTAAAAAAAAAAAAAATAGGTATCTAAGCTAAGACTTTGTGGTCTCATGAATGATCTGTGCAAAGATAAGTAGGCTTTTCCTATGTGATTTTTACCTGAATAATTTTTGGTATGTATACAACAAGTTTTGAGTAAATTGGCTTTATTTCCAACTGCTACATTGTAAAGTTTTTTTCTTAATTGTAGAATTATAATTAAAATTAGGCAGCAGTTTGTCATGTTCTCAGCTTTAACATTGTTTTGGCGTGTTCCGTTATATTCAGATTTTCTTGAAAGTCGTAAGTAAATTGTAGCCCAAGTCTACATAGAGGCCTCGTCCCTGTTATTAAGATGTGCTGCCGGCTGCCATTTATTCTGTAATTGATAGTTGTTAGCCTAGAATTTCTTTATGTGTTAGTACTTGAATGTTTTACAGTTTTTCTTCGTTTCTGTGATACTTATGGCAGACTCTGTCATGGCACTTTGTTAAATGATGAAATGAACTAAGATGATTTTTATTTAAGTATGTTCTGTTGAATCAGAGGTCCTTAGTCCAGAGTGCACATTGGAAATACCTGGGAGCTTTTAAAAACCCAGCTGTCCACACCATACCCAGATTATTGAAGTCACAATCTTGGTTTTGGACCCAAGAGTTGGAATTTACAAAACCTGATTGTGGCATGAAGCCAGTTTTAAGAATCACTAGATAGGGCAGGAAAGCATGACTGTCTGGAGCAGTGTCTGATGGTCCCAAGGATTGTTCAGGTTCCCTGCCCCAAGCTGCTTGCCCATTTTGGTGTGTTCCTGCCCCACTTCCTAAATCGATGGCAAACCAGAATGTTTTATACCATCAAGGAGATGTGGAAATATTCACGGCAAGATTTTCCTACCAAAGTCATTGGCTTATGACAATGTGCTGAGTTCCAAACTTTGATTCTTTCTATTTACATAATTAATTGCATCTGACGTCCTTTATAAATGCTGCATGTGAAATACCCAAGTAAACAAAACACTGAAATTGGGTCTGCTCTTCAAATACCCTGTATGTGAGCCCGTGGGCAGGCCACAGGAAAAAAAAAAGCACGTGTGTGTGTGGAATATATTTCTTTGAGCCCAGAAGAATTAGCTAGTTCAGATCACTGTCAGGAGCTCTCAAATTGAAGGCGGGAGGCTGAATTTTCCTCCTACCTTTCTGTCTGCTTCTGCCTGAAAATTCTGTCATTTTTATTGTATAGACTGTTAAAAATGTAAAATCTGATAAGATTGATTTTTTTTCTCTTTCCACCACTGACATTTTTTTTTAATTGAGGCATCTTGGGATAAATATACTTAAGGAAGAAAGTTAAAGTACCTAGTCTGACAGTTGCAAATAATTTCATACAACAGTGAGACAGACAAATTGTGCCAATTGTCTGTACTCCTTTAAAAGAGAGAGAGAGAGAGAGAGAGAGAGAGAGGCAGAGAGAGAGAGAGAGAGAGAGAGAGAGAGAGAGAGCAAGAGAGAAAGCCTGGCCTGGAGACTAGAGTAAATCACAAAAGTGATCTCAAGTGAACAGAGATAGATTTCGGGAATACGGTCTGCAATGAAAGCACTGACCTCTTATGCATGGGTCCATGTCTTTTTCTGCAGAAACAGATGGGTAATAGCATAATGCCGAAGTCATGCTCTACATAATATGGACCTATTGATTGCGGCCCTGATTGCTTGCCATATGGTTGCTGAAGGGTTGAGGAGAAAATGGGATGATATGCAAACCCTTAAAAGCAACATTTTTATGGAATGGCCATTACATTAAAACCCAAACTCTGCAGATGAAGGCGAGAACCGTAGTGAATAATGAAGTGGCTGGGCACCAAAAGCTGCCGGCGTGGCGGGACTTGGTGTGGGTGCGGAGGCAAAGCGAGAGCTGACTTATTTCTGTCACTTTGGCTGGCATGGTGATGAGCACTGGGGCGAGGTGGGGACATGAATGCCTGCAGGCCGGAAGTGCTGCGTGGAGGGCACAGTGGGGTTCACCGGGTCAGAGAGGGAAGAGAACAGTCTCTGGTCCCAGAGGAGCTGGATTGGACTGGAAAGCGACCTGCAGTGTGAGCCTAAACCCACAAAGTTCAGTGCCTGGCTAAGAAGCTGTTGTAGTAAAAACCGGTTTGAAACTCTGGTGTGATATTGCAAAATAAAGAGCCCTGTTTCCTTTTCGCCTTTGCTTCTCCTCCTGCGGATTCGCTGTCTCCTCTCTGGCTGGCAGACAGGTGGATGCCACGAGGTAGATGCCATTTTGCTGAGTGTCTTACACTTCAGTTGGGCAGCTGTGACCTGTTTTGCTCGGAGTTTGGTTTCCAACGTGTTGCTTGGAGCAGATAGAGGGTTTTTTTCCCCTTTACAGATTTTTTTTTTATTAGCTTGCTTCAAATTTGCATACACTTCATTTCCTGTCCCTTTAATGAATGTCTTTCAATCATGCAAAATCATCAGAGTTTGTGCTCTCAGAAATGGAACTCAAATACATTAAACTAACCCTACTCAGAATGTTTGGGGGTAATGAGGTAAGCGGTACAAACTCAGCGTTACCGTGAGACGTCTGAAGCATCTTACTTTAGCCTGTAAGAGCTACTGGGCAAGACCAACGTGCGAAGTCAGTTTATCTTACCATGCTAAAAGAGCCACGGGGATTCGTAGGAATTCAGTTCCCTAGTGCCTGCCTACAAAGGAGCTTTCTTCAACATTATTTATTTATGTATTTTTGCTGTGTGGCATCTTTCCATGAATTCACATTTTTTACTAAATGCTGTTTAATTTTTTTTAATTCCTAAGGGTTTAAACCATGAGGTTAGCTGATAGTTGGCAATTTGCTTATATTTCCTGCTTGTCTTATGTTTTCTGAGCGAGCCACTGTTCTGCTTCACCTGTCCAGAAGCACAGAAGTCCCCTGAGAGCTTTTAATGCAGAGGTCAAGGTGGCAAGGATTCTGGGTCTCGTAAAGATTGTGCTTGCCCATTGTTAATCAAAAGTTTATTTGGAGGAAGAGGGCGTTTGGCTAATATGAGATTTGAGGGTGTTCAATAACTTTGCTCGCTTCTTCTCCCTAATTATTATGGATAATTAAGACTTATTTTGTCAAGTTTGTTATGTCCACCCTCAAGCTGAGCTACCAGAAGTTTAGTTCAAGGATTCTGAAACCGGGTTTGTTGCCCATTAAAGCACAAACTGTTGAATTTGAATTTTCTCAACTTCAGAGCTTCTGATTTTGTGGATCTCAGTGGGGTTAAGATTTAAATTTTGGACAGTTTCATAGCTGATGTTGCTAATTACTGAAATCCTACTTTCAGAAGTTTGGGCTCTGTTTTTAGAAACTCGTGGTCAAGTAGAAACCTTAGTGCTGTTAAATATTATTGATTCAAGCATGGAAGGATTTTGGGGAGCCTTCAGTTAATTTGATGTTTCTAAAATAATGGCGTACGCACCTTAGGAACCTAACGAAGACACAGAGCACAGGAACAACACAGCTTTGTCCTTGGTGGGGGTGGAGGCGCACACGGAAGAGTGTGTAGCCTGGATGAGATATAGTCGCCCTTGTTTCACCCCTGTTAAAAGCAATCAGCAAGGTCTACAATTCTGTGAAAATATGCATCGCTTTAGTTTGGAAGCTGAAACCTGTGCACCTTAGAAATCCCATTTGCTTTTGCTTGGAAGAGTAAGAATGTCTCTAGCAGTGTTCAAAGAACTCCCATCCACTTAAATGAATTCCAGAATTGTTAGGCATTTCATCAGCCTCATTGCTTTTATTACTTTTCTGTGGCCTGAAGACATCTGACAAGCGTAGTAGAGTATTTAAGACGTTTTATGTATGGCCAGAGAGGTTCCCACCCCCACCCAGTGATGAGACACATTCGCTTCCTGCCTAGAAAGCTGATTTTTACACAGCTTGACTAGTGACAGATCTCCTGTGTGGAAGAAATAAGTTTTGCATAACTTTTCAGCACCCAAGCTGACCTATTTAACAGACACCCGTGCTACATAATGTATTTAGGTCAAGTATTGTGTCTGAGCTTCTCATCACTCTAGCACGCGTCGTGCTTTCCATGAAAACCTCACGTATGTCATACATGCAAAGACAGGATGAGGCAGGGTGCCTGACATCAAAAGGTAATAAATCCCTACATGCCGCAATTACCACGTCACCCAATTGCACGACTAAGTTAAAAAGGCATCGAAGATTGTAACGCAGTATCTGCCCTGCTTGTTTTACTTTAAGGCATTCACAATGAAGTAGTAATGGAACAATTATTGTAACTGAGAATCTGAAAAGAACTCGTGGAGTTAAAATGCTTTTGCTTGCCTTTACTGCAGAATACACTTTTCTTTAAAAATTAAAAAACAGCAGTGGTCTGCCATCTTTTTTGGACAGTGACATTTTACTTGGGAAGTTAAGTGGTTACATTTTAATATATATCTCTTGGTTTCTTTTTTTTTCTGGCAAAATTTCCTAAGTAGAGGTTAAAACCTGAATGTGGGTGATGTCGTTACCCTAACACATTGAAAGGTGAACCATGAATCTTAGAATAATACCTCATTACCTTGACATTCTCAAATTGTGTAATGTAGAAATGAGTTTGAAATTAAAATTAAAAATTCTTGTAAAGTGCATTTAGTTTATCAGATACATATGTTTCCCTGTCTAAATGGAGAACGAGAACTTTCGTTTTCCCCGAGAACTGGTGCTAACAGTACCTTTCTTTTATTTTTCTTCTCATACTCAATTTTCTTTTTCCAAGATTTCAAGACAAGTGCTTGAGCTTGAAAATCACCCCATCTCTGAAAGGGATGAAAAAAAAAAATACTTCCTTTTTTTTTTCTTAGCTTTAGCATTAGTGTGCTCTTATTCCCATTTTATTGCTTACAAAACTAAGATTGACTTGCTAGCCACGTAAGTCTGGATTTCTGTGGTATAGGATAGGTTAGAAATCAATTCTGCCTCTTTGTGCCGCGAGTCTTGGCTGTAGCTCCTAGGTTGTATAATCAGTGCATCTCAACCCCGGCTGCACATCAGTGTCACCTGGGGACCTTTGGAAAAAAAGCGTTGGCACCTCAGTCCCAACCTGGCCCATCAAGTCAGATCTCTGGGGATAGGGCCGGGGCAAAGTGTTTTTTTTTTTTTTTTTTTTCTTTTTCTCCCAAGAGGATTCTAACGTGCAGCCAACCACCACAGTTTTAAATTAAACAGCATCCACATTTGTCGCTAGTCCACAGGAACTAGTGTTTCAGTTCTTCCAGCTTGTCACAATTCCCAAATACAAGTTAATCGTACACATAGAAGGAAACGGCACATATGTTAGGAAATTCCTCTTTGTAACCTACTTACCCAGAGAATAAGTAAGACGCAGAGGGCCGAAGCACTTGACCGAGGGTGAGGAAATTCAAAACAATGACTTGCCTCACGTCCTGTCCGGCAGCTGCAGTTCTAGTCAGTGTTGGTTAGATGGCGAAATGTGTCCAGCCAGGCGAGTCACCTGCTCTGTTTCTTGTCAGCATCTCTAAAATGGGGACACTGAGATGACGGGTGTGAGATGTAAATTTAAAAATGACCCATTGAAGCCATAGAGGGTTAAGAATTAAGAACCACACGGCTTTTGCTGTAGGCCAGGTGGCAAAGCCATCATTTGGTCTTTTGCTTACATCTACATGGCAGATATGCTAAAATGCACACCAGTGAGGACATATGCATCTTAAAATAGATGCAGTCTTTGAATTACTCATGATTTGACTGGCATGTCCTCAGCTACCGTGGATTTTTAAAATACAAATTCCTTCTCCTCACCTTTAAACTGCTCTTTCTAGACAGACATGAAGAGAGCTCAGCACAATAGTAAATTGCAATCATTGCAGAGGAAGACCTTCTCGGCCATAGGGCCGACGTCAGCGCCACAGGGTCCCCTTTGAGAAGTGGTTGGGACAGAGCAGATGAGGAATTCCATAAGAGGCAAGACGCGTGGCCTGTGCGCACCCCACTGGCCCATCTAAGTCTCTTGCTCGTCTCATTTCGCTTTTATAAACATCTATATTTATTCTTATGCCTCTGCCAGACAGTAAATACATATTTACTCTATATTTTCTTCAACTATAACTTTGTTAATTGAATCATTTGAAAATATCATTTATCAACTCTAACTGCTAATGATTTATCACTTGCATATTTTACTTAACTGCTTATTTATCATATTTTATTTTTAAATTACTAGAGATTTTCTGGCTCTTTCCAAACAAAACAACTGGCAAATTGTATTGACCTTATTCTGCTACTGGTTTTGCAGGCGCATCTGGGAATGTACATCCTACCTTTGCTAATTGACTGTACTTAACCTGGTTCAGAGTTCAACACTGACTGAGTAGATCTGTCAATTTTTAAAAAGCACTAAATTCATAATTTTTTTCTTTAAAGACATTTAATTTATTTTTATAATTACAAGATTTTTACAATAAAGTTGCTTTTGGTTATTTAATTGCTCTAACTCATAATAGCATTTCATTTATAGCCTGATAGCTTGCTTTTAGGTGGAGTAGTGTATATTGTGAATTAGGTGCGTTCAGAAACAATTCCTAAGTGTGGGTCTTGCTTTTGTTTTTCCATACATCGTGGCACTGTAGCATGCAGCACTGCTCCCTCCCTCAGAACGTCCCTTTAAGAAGGAAAGCCTTCCACACAAGGCGTGGTGGCGGGTGATGCTGTCCCACTTCCGGGGCGGCTTCATCTTGACGAACAGCCTTTCTCAGGAAGTTGGAGGCGCAGGCTAAGGAGCTAAACTCTCTTTGAGGTGCGCGTGAAATGATTCACAGCAGTGGGAATGAATCAATTTCTACAAGCATCTTCAACCTCCTAAATGGGAGTCTGCTAAATCTTCGCTGAGTTGTAGTCAATTAAATAAAAAAGCACCTTCCTCCGTGACAGCTGTCCCAGGTGGCGCACAGGGACGCTCACTGCTGCGGCTCTGCTGTTTGCCCCCCCCCCCCCCTCCGGTAGTGCAGACGAGGCCGGCCAGCCAGGGTGTCCGCGGGGTACCTCTTCCAGAGTACTTCCCTTCTCGCATCCATTCTCTGTCCTGCTTGCGCAGACGATAGTGGTCACGGAGAAAACCAGCCGAACGCGGCCGCACGGCCCCGGCCTCGTGCGCGCCGCGGCGGCCTTTCCTGCACGCCACGAGTTTTTTGGGAGAATCGGGTAAAGCGAGCGTCATGCAGCCTCCCCCTGAAGGACGGGGGGACGGGGCTGTGCACCCTGCGGCTTCCCTGAGACAAGGGTCCAGGGCGGGGCAAGGCCGGGCTTCCGCGGAGGCCCAGCTGCCGCCCACGCGCGCCTCGGAGCTGGTCTCTGCCCGTTGCGCGGGGCAGCTTCTCTTCTTCCCCTTTCTGCCCCAGCCAGTCCCCTGGGTTTGCGGGGGAGAGGTTCAACTTCCCTGAGCAATGACGCTGCTACGCTGAGGACCCCTCTGCCGGGAAGGGGCGCGTCCGGCGCTTGCTAGCCTCCTCACCCAGCAGCTGGAAGCTGGCCTTACTCGGGCAAAGGGGCCTGGGGGGCTCGCCAGTGGCATCTCCTGGTTTCAAGGCATGTTTGGATTGGTGTTCATCCAACTGTCCTTCTGTCCTGGGAACTCCTGGTGGCTCCTCCTTGGCTGGAGGTCACTTTCTGGGCACCCAGGGCGCCATCTTTTCAGTCCTCATCCTTTCCTCCCTGGTCTTGACGCTTTCCCTAGGCAGTCCACCTTCGTCCTTTCCTGGTGTCCCTCTTCTTCCTCTGCACCTGTCTTCTGGGGCATTGCTTCTCGAATACTTTTCTTTGTCGCGTATTAAAATCAGTTAATGACACCAAACCATGTTGATCCATTTTCCTTGAGCACATTATGTGATATCCTTGAGTCTCTGCTTCACAGGTAGAAAGGGCTGTTTGGCTGGAATATTCAGGGCAGGGGTGACATTTTAAAGCTCAGAAAGTCCTTGCCTTCATACCTACTTGTAAAGGGAGCTACTCACGAAGACCCTCGGCTCCTTTTATTCTGGGAGCTTTCTTGTGTTCATTATGTCATTTCCCTTGGTGTGTATTAACTTGAACTACTCTGCTTCCCAGAGGCAGGTACCGTTGTTTAACGAGCATTCGCCATGGCTAATAGGAAGTCTTTATAGCTTCACATGACTTGTGCCAGGCATGGTGGCAGATGCTTGCAATCCCAGTACTCTGCGAGGCTGAGGCAGGAGGATTGCCATTTTCAGCTCAGCCTGGGCAATACAGGGGGATCATGTCTCAAAAGATAAATGCAAAGTGGTCTTGCAACACAGCCCAAAGTGAAGGCCTTGAGTTCCGTCTCTACTACTACCAAATAAAGGAACAACATACATTTTTAAAAAATATAAAGTCCAGAGCAGCTCCTTGTGTTTGGACTGTAAACCAGAGAAAGAGGATGTCTCTGTGGTCTATGTGGTTACTGAGAGATCCAAGTAAGTTTAGGTTTGCGAGGAAGACCAACTGAGAAACTGATGGTGGTGCTTAACGAATGCTGATGAAGAGGTTTCAGGGTAAGAGAACAATTTCCTTTAGTGAAGAGAGGGTTGGAGGAATAGCCTAGCTGGTAAAGCGCTTGCCTAGCAAGCCCACGGCCCTGGGTTTGATTCCCCGCACCACATAAACTGGGTATGGTGGCACATGCCTGTAATCCTACCTCTGGGAAGAATGAGGCAGGAGGCTTGCCTTGAGTTCTAGGGCTGCTGATCTACATGTGTGCAAGTAACTAGTGATTCTACTAGAGAGGAGGCTCTCAAAAGTCACTTTTCCATGACTTTATTTGCTTTTTAAAATATTTGTCAAGTTACAGACAAATAAAATACATTCTAAATAGCTTCAATTTTTTTAGAGGCTTGAACTTCGTTTTCCCAAGATTGGAATATTTACTTTTGAAATGAGTAATTTCGAATGTTTCCTGGGAAATTCTAAGTAGAATATTCAGTTGCTTGAAGCTATATATCAAAATGATCAACACCTGTAAATGTATATTACAGTAGGAGGTGATGCTATTATGGGGTTATTACTTATCATGGTTTTTGTTGTTGGAGATTATTATTATTATTTTTAGTATCTCCCGTTGTGCTCCAAAGTTGATAAAGCAGACTTCTTAGCGAGTTCGGCTCTCATGATTTCGCTGGGCTTGTGCAACTGGTGACGAACACCAGTGAATGACTCACCTTTAATCACTGGATGGGAGACTTCTTTTAATATAGTTCTGTGCTGAGTGATGTGTTTTCAACTACTGGTTAAATACCAGCGACATGCATGGGGTGGTAAGGATATATTGAACACTTTGTAGATCAGGGCTGTGTAAAAATCTGAAACTCGGGATTCTGATGAGGAAACCCAAGTGGGCCATTTCATAATACAGTGACCTTATTTTTATTCTGTTTTACCTTTCATCTTAAATGAAGAGGCAGAGAAGGAAGGAAATTCTGGAAAAAAATAAAGAATGCTTAATTAGCCTTGCTATTTCTGTTAGAGATCACATCTATCTCTCTTTAAGAGGACTGGTGGTTTATGTGTGTTTCTTAGTTGAAACTTTAGAGATAAGATAGAATATTTGGAATGTCATACAGGGTGGCATTTCTGTCAAACATGTTATTGAAGATGGGAAAAAATTAAATTGAAACAAAGAACACCTGCTATTTTAACTCATTAAAAAAAACCATAATGTTCTTTACTTGCTGACTGGAAATATTGTATTTTCAGAGAAGAGAAAATGCTAATCTAAATGCGAGAAAATGTAATGATTCACCATGCAGTGGTATGAAATAAAAATATTTTAAGATGGCTATTTCAGTTTGTGGAGGGTAGGTGCATGGTATAAAAATGGCTTGGCTCGTCAGGTGGTAGCTCCTTCAAATTGTAGTGAAGAGAGTAACATCGGCTTGTCACTAAAGATATTTTTTATTGACATCTTTAGCTTGTCTTGATGCCAGTAATTAAATTGCTAATTATGTGTTTCTGTTACTGTGGTCATGGTTTTATTACATAATTGCTTCAAATTTAGCTCAAATCACTAACAATATTTATTTAACCTTTTGGTGCATTAGATAAATTTTAATGTATAAGAAGTTTGGAATGAGTTCACTGAGTCTGTTTTGATTAGCCAAATCAAAGGAATTCTAACCTTTCTTAGAGTTGCATGGGTTGTTGGTTGCGTTTTCAGTGCGATTGCTGGCAATTATTAATTTGAGCATTAACAATCACTGAAAGACCGATTGAAATGGAAAGAAAAACACAAAGGAAAGTTTTCAGAAACCTCTTGTCCAAAAACAAAATGATCTTGCTAGAGGTAATTGAATATGTAAAATTATTAATTCAATCCTTAATATATGTCCATATTTTTCAAAAAATATTTGATTAAGTTGTGGATAATTCATTTATGAAGCCTTCCCCTCCCATTTCAGTGGAGGCAAAATTTTATTCAGTGTTTTGATGTATTCATGATTTTTCTCATTTGTTTACTTTATGCAAACCATAAGAGACATTTTCTCAGTGAAGATTGCCTCTTTATTTTATTTTGAAATATTTGTATATTTATTTCATTAAATGAGATAATGCTTTTTCTTATTAACATAATTTCCAGTACATTAAACATATTTCTCCACAGACAGAGAGGGGAATCAAATTAAACACCAGCTAAATCACTCGCAGCAATTTCCACTGTTCAAAGAAATAAGTGTCTGTTTTCTTTGTGATCACAAGATGTGCTGTAAAAGGAAATGAAATACTAAAGTAAGAAGGGAAAACATAAAGAAATAATGACTGACTTATTGCAGTAATACCGTTGAGAGAAGAAAAATTCACTACGAATAAAAAGAAAATAATATAGTGGAACTGAAAGTTACCAAAATTCATTTTTTATTGATGAGTTCAGTGGAAACCTAGTACTAAGTAAACCGATGAAAAAAATCAATACAATATAATATGAATGATGAAAGTTGAAATAAATACTTTGTGTATGGAGGGCCATTATTCTAAATGTCTTTAATTTTTTAATAATTCATCCCTCTGTTTATAAAAAAGGGAGAAATTATTGTTTGGTAGATTCAAAATGCATGTAAAAAGCATCCACTATAATCTCACATTCCGTAGACAGTCCACATGGCATTATTGACCTTTTGAATATCAGGTCCTGACTTTCACGTAAGTGCATCTGGGGCCGGTGAGCTCGAATTTCAAAAGTAATGGTGTTGACGAGGAATGCTGGTAAATTTTTTCAGGGCACGTAATGGAGGATAGTTCTACTTCCTTAAAAGACAATTTTGGGACCATATGAGGAAAACGAAGTGTGGAGTTGTATGTATGCATACATACAGTATGCTTGTGAGTATGCTGGGGGTTTCTTGGTAAAATCAGAACTTCCACACGTGTGTGTGTGTGTGTGTGTTTGTGTGTGTGTGTGTGTGTGTGTGTGTGTGTGTGTGTGTTGCATTACTTTTTTTAAATGTTGGTCAAATTGTGAATGTGCTCAGATCAGAGTATGTGTGTTACCTGGGTCTCAGTACTTTTAGATGGACTTTTCCATTGTTTTCTCTCTTATCGCACAATTTAAAAAAAAATAAAAAAAACTAGTTAATTTAGTCAGTTCTCCCGGAAGCCGCCCATGGCATAGGGGAGAACAGGATTTCAGACATTCTTGCTGACTGGGTCAGGCTTAGTCAGCTGTCGCACACAGCCCTCTCTTCTCAGTTGTTTGAATCTTTTGATGGGACCCAAAAAGGAACTCTTTAAAAAGGTTTTTTTTTTTTTTCTTATAATGAAATTTGGCAACATATCTGACAGGCCACTCAAGGTTTTGCTTCAGATGCCCACTGGTCTTCTCTCCGTCCGCCCGTTCTGCCCACAGCCCGGCCTCTCCCTTTCCTTCTCCCTGTGGTCGTCCTCCAGGGACTTCCAGGTTTCGGGTTTCCTTACTTCCCTTTTCTCCAGCCTGCTAAGAACCCGTCTTCTTAATGCTTACCTGACTCTGTCCCTGCCCAGAGTGACCTTCACCTTACCCCACCCCACTGGGGGGAAAATGCTAAGGCTAATTTCCATTTTTTCCTTTTTCTCTTTTGAATTACAGATACTCGACACTGGCTTTCCTGAAAACATCTCACTGCTGCTCCAGAAGGTGACGCTGAAGGTAATAATTGTGATTTCTTTTCTGTTTTTGGAGACCTCCTGTCCCGAGGGTTTGTGTCCTCTACGTGGTGTGAACTTTGAAACCACTGTTCAGACTATTTTCTAGTCGCTATGGAGCTTTGTGGGGCCGTGTGGGTTTTACCAGGGAAATGCCTTGCTAGAGGCCGAGGGCCCTTGCAGTGTTGAGGGGCACTCTCCTGTGCTGACTTTGACATTGTTTCCTCATACCTTTCGTGCAGGATGCAGGGCGCATGCAAGAGCAAGAGGTTTGGACTTGTACATTAAGCTCATGATGCCTCAGAATGCAGGCTGTGCCCATGAAGAAGTAGGCGGGTGGAGGAGGGCTTTCACCGTAGCTAGCAGGGGTGCTGAGTGGGGCCTAGCTACAGGAGGGGCCAGGCTGGGGCGAAGGAACCTTTGGCCTGCTCTGATGAAGAGGCAGGTCGAGCAGGTTGATATCGAAATGCTTGTCTAAAGCTTGTTTGCTTTTAAGCTGATTTAGCCAAGGCAATCGTGCTGTCTCCAGCACGGACCCTGTCACAGCCGGTGGGCCCTTGTGGTAGAGTTAGCCTTACATGAAAACTACTGTCTGGTATAAAAAATTTATTTGAATCCTTTGATGGGACCCACAAAAGAAGCTCTTTAAAAAGGAAAGTGTCTTTTTCCTTATAATGAAATTAGGCAACATATCTGACAACCACTCAGGGTTTCGCTTCGCCAGGTATTCTTTTCTGATTGGCATGAGTGGAAAGGAGGCGTTAGGCAAAGGAAAGAAGCGGGAGGGTCAGGAGCGCCCTAACTTAGGGACTTGCGCTCAGCGCGACTCTCCCCAGCGCCCAGGCTCAGGAGACTTCATCCTGTGATCTTTGCGCTCCAGTAAAATGCAGCCCTGAATGCGCCCATGTTCCGAGAGAAATGAATGGTGGTGCATGGGCGCGCATGCACACACACACACACACACACACACACACACACACACACACACACAGAGCTTTAAAATCATGTTTAATTATGTCTCCCAGTGAAATGCAGAGTATCTGAGGACTGAGGGTGGGGGCCCAGAAGATGGGCAAGTGGACCTCCACCTACTCTTCCTCCTTCCAAAAGGAGAAGAATTCTACAGGCATGTCAAAATTTTCTTACTTTTGGGTAGAATTTGCGTCCTCTGGTGCTGTGACCGGAAGTGTTTGCATGGATTCTGGCAGCAGCGCGTGTGCTTGTGAGGCCCATCCTGTCTGTACACGTGCACATATACACCAACGTGTGAAAAATGGATCTGGGAAAACATCCTTCTCCTCAGGGAGTCATATCAAGCAGTGTTTAAGTTAAATAACTTGCGGAGCAGGGGATAAAGCGTTTGTGGCGGTATCTAGGGGTTCCCTTCCCGTGGGAAATTCCTATCGTTAGTGCAGTCTGGTGCAGGCCAGTGAGACGCCCAGGCGTGTGCACACACAGGAGTAATGGATTTTCGTTTACGTCTAGATTGTACGTAAATTTCCTTGGGTTACCCATCATGTTTTGATTGTATTGTTGGGGGGAGGGGGAAGAGAAAGAGGAAGACATCCTGTGAATGGTTGGGGTCATGAGTGTGTAGTCAGAAGCAAGGTGCGATGGTTAGTGACCAGGCAGGGGATAAGGTCCCACCGCTCCTTCTCAAGGGAGCCTGGCTGCGAATGGTCAAGTTTAGGCTACAGTTTGATTTTGCTCCTGGACCACTGACTGGTGGCCTTAGAGGAGCCATTGTTGTGCTGAGGTAATGAGCGGGTTAGCCACAAGGAGGTGGAATTAATTGACTTCTCGTCACGCATAACCAGTATCTTATCTGAATTAGATGTTAAGGAGAGGTTTTTGAGTGAAAGTCTCATGCTATGTTGCTAGTTAACTCATTCTTATGTCGCTGACTGTACTCTTAAGCTAGTGAAAATGCCTGTCCCACAGTGGAGAACGCAAGGCTCATCTGGGGAAGGGCCGGGAAGCAGGGGCAGGCTGCTAGGGTCGGTGGAGGGGATGGAGCTACCTTTGTGTAGAGGCTGTTAGGTCCTGGTGGATGTAAGATTCACATGAAAACAGTTGCTTGTTTTCCTTAGACTTGAGGTTATTTTTGTACCCAGGGGCTCCTACATTATCCTTTACTTTAAAACTTTCTTACAATAGCAGTTAATATAGTCTTCTTTGAGAAAAAATATTGATATCTTAGTTTCCAGGCATTTTCTCACTTTTCTGGAGATTAAGGCATTGTTGTCATAGTTGGTTTCTGGTGAGGCCTCTGTCCTTGTGTTGCAGATGGCCCACTGCCTTTCTGCGTCCCCAAATTGTCACCCTTCATGTGCAATTTTCCTCTTCAGTAAACATGCCGGTAGAGACCACTATAAAGGTGCTACTGTAACTTAGGTCTTAAATGGCTTTACCTAACTGTGGTTACCTTTTGAGGTGCTAGAGCTTAGGCCTTTGACATATGATTTTTGTGGTACACAATTCAGCCCATACCAAGGGTGCTTCCAAAGTATTGGGGTGTATTATCGTTTTTCATTCATTTTTACTAAGGGTTTAGTCCCTTCTCTCTTTTTCTTCTGTATTTCTATTAATAACCGAAAGTAATTTATTACAATTGTTATAAGTTATTGCATTTTATTGTTTAAAGAAGTGTGATTTGGGCAGAGAGAAAATGGTTATTTTTAAAAGTGCTTTTTTTAAATAAAAGAAGACATACCTGCCCCCGCACTCATTCTACCCTCCTCCTCTTTCACCACCACCGCTGCTACTTCTGTCTTCTTCTTCGTTTCTCTTTCTTCCTCTTCTGCAGCAACATGGTGGCCTGGCACATGGTGTTTACGTGGGGGCCCTACGAGCAGGTTTCACTGAGCTCCCTCAAAGTCTGACCCTGACCTTGGACAAGTTCCTCAGGCGCAGTTTGCCGCTGTCTCCTCCATTGTATATGCAGGCTCATAGAAGGTCTCTCCAGGGTTGCTTGGAGGATTAATTGAGATGATGCACGTGAAGTGCTTAGTTATAAATTCCCTAGCGACCAGAGACACTTAGAATGCTGAACTGGTGCTGGATACCAGGTCACACCCTCCCTGAACTTCGCTTGGTAATGCTTCTTGCTATTTGAGGTGAGCTGGAAGCAAGTTTTTGTTTTTTAATCGTTGGGAGACCGTGTGAAATGTGAACAAAGCATGACCAGATGTTAGTCCAGCCCCCGTCTTACCCGACTCACTGATTCTTGTCAAAAAGGAAAGTAAAGAATTAGAGAAACAGTGTAGAAGAGAGACTACACCTGAAATATCTCACGAGGAGACAGGCCCAGCTCGTGGTTTTGCAGAGGGACCAGTCACCAGGCCCTCTGTAACCCAGAGATAGTGTTTCACCCTCCTGGTCTGTGAGGCCCATGTGCATCAGAGGCCACTGGGCATGCTGGGCAAGGCTGCCACACAAGGTTACCCACAGTCCTTCAAAATGTGTAGTGAAGAGCCAAGCAAATCCTTTGAGTAGGCAAAGTACTGCCTCAGGATGCTGTATTTACTGGAATCAACTTGCATCAGCCAACACTTTTACCCTCAAGGCCACCCACTTTAGAGATAATCCACTGACCATGCAAATCGAAGTGTCTCTCACTTCTAATGACATTTCACTGAGAAGCTCTTGGCCTCCTAGAATCTTCATGCAAATCTCCACCCAGATCTGACTGTCAACTGTTGAGAGAAGCTGGAGAAGTAGAAATATACTGTAAATTGAAGACAGAATGACACACATGAGTTACATTAAAACAATGATGATGACGTTGGGAACGTAGTTCAGTGGTAAAGCACTTGTCTAGCATGCGTGGGGCCCTGGGTTTGCTCTCTAGTACTGAAAAAAAATAACAGAAACAAAACAAGCTCTCCAAAAACCAAATGAGCAAAACAAAACTAATGATATTAGCAGCAGATATTTGTTAAGCATTTCATCTGCAACAGATACCAGTGTAGTTTCTCTCCATATTTCTTATGGGGTCCTTACCATAATCCTACAAGATGTGTGCATTAGCTCAAGTTTAGGGATTAGTGATGAGGCAAACCCATTACTGGGATTCAAGCCCAAGTTCTTAATTTTCATCACAATTCATATTGGTAGTTGTTATTTTTGGATGATACTAAGGATCAGCTGTAGGAATTTTTAAAAACCCCACAAATTTTAGTACTGTATCTCTGTTCCAGAGATGTCCAAAAATCTAAACTTTAAAAACCATTAAAGTACGACATAAGAAATTTTTATAATTGTCAGTTGGGAACGACCATTTTAAAGAAAGACAAGAAGCCTGTTGTATGTGTACTCTACATACAAAGACAGAAAAAGTCACACACAGGGAACTGGATGCAAAATGTACATTGGCAAATAAAGGAAGGAATGAATATGGCTAATCAACTTGAAATGAGGCTGAAAGGGAAAATTTAAAATTAGATACCCTGTTTAGACATTAGGTTGTAAACATTTTAAATTTTCAGTAATATATTTTTGCAAAATAGTTGCCTTCTCCTTGGGAATTGGTTCGTGTGCATATCTCATGTGAATCATTCGTATCTCCCCTCCTCTTCCTTGTCCTCCCGCCTCCTCCCAATTCCAGGTCCCCCTTCATGTTTCTAACGCTAACTAGTAAGGTAGGAATAATAGCAAAAGAAAAATAGAAGTTAAAAGTTATAATTTATTTATAATAAAAAGTACTAAGCGGACATTAAAATAAATAAAACTGGCTTCTATAGATCAAATTCATGAAAATTACTTGCAGTCTAATTCTGCTTATGCAGAATATATACACATATTAATTAAAATGAATACATAGAGAGTTTGTAAGGATTTATCTATATTAAAATGTAATTACTTCTGTGAGAAGAGTTATTGGGGGTATGACAAACTTTTTTATGTTTTTAGCTGTAATGATATGTAATGTGCTTCTTTTAGTCATAAGTATATATTATCATTTAAATTTTAAGTGATCCCCAAATGTCACCAAAAATATTATTGATGAGGGATTTTGCATAAAAAGGTGGACGACAGATGGTAACTTTATAGGTGATAGTGTTTTTAAATGCTTTTCTATCTTTTACTTGCCAGCTATTCTAGAGTAAGTATCCATTGTTGCACTCAGATGTAGACAATAAATATTCCAAAGACAGAGAGAGAAGCACTGTAGGATGCTCAGCTTGGGGCAGCCCGGGACTTAGCTGGGTTTGAGAAGAATGACAAAGGAGCAGCAACTCCAAAAGAGTTAAAGGCATTATGGACTTGAAAAATTTTAGTAGAAAGAATGACGTCAGCTACATGATACTGGAAATTTCTGAGACCACGATGGTGTCTCTTGACTTTCATACATGCTGAGTCAGCACTCCCTGGTGGCGTCTGGTTCTAGATCTACCAAGATGCTGCAACTTCCCAGGATAAGTTTTTCTCTCTGTGGAACCCCCTGTGCTCCCTACTGCTCTTTATATTAATTTTACATAGTCGGTGGTCTAATCACAAATTCCATCGCTTCTGAGTATGAGTCTAATTGTTTACAGAAAAACGTGTGGTGTGGTATTAGGAAACCTATGGCTGTTTTTCTGCCTCTCCTTCTTTGACTTATTTTCTTGTTAGGAATGTCACTGAGCTTTCAGTCACTGAGTTCTTAGGAAAAAGATGTGATTCTTTTGCATGTATGCGTGCCTTTCTTCCTGGATCTATTGGTGGAAAGCAATGGCCAGATGCATGTGTTTGTAAAAGAAGCCTTGAGTTAATCTGCATAACTTTGAACAGTCATGTCTGTCTACTTCATATCTTCCTGACATGCTAGTGTGCACACCAAATGTTTGTCCACTTAACAATGGAGCACTTCTTTTTGCATTTCCGGATCCTTTGGTAATTTGCTCAGAACAGCTGCCTCTTGTACGAGCTGTGGCATGGGGCCTGCTCGGTTCCTCGGCGCTATCCTGTTTTCCCTTCTGCCCCTTACATATTTCTTGTTTCAAGGTCAGATTGTTGGCGATCTGCTATATCCCCTCATGGCTACTACAGCGATACTCTTTGGAAGAACGTGTAAGATATGCATTTGTGGCTTGTCTGGATCTTAATATCTTCGTTGCATTCCATGTTTTGGAAGCCCAGTGAGGCCACTGGGGTCACAACATGTACCCCTGGTTAGCTTCCTCTCATTTCCAAAGTGCCTGCAAGAATGAGAATTGTTATAAAGGGGAAAAAAAGCTCTTCAACAATTAGGATTCATCTACAACCAGAGCATTTTATTAATTACACATTGTAATCACATGGATAGTCACAAAACCAATCGTGCAAGCCTGTATTTAGAGATTTGTAGACAGAAGACTTAATGTAAACATAGAAATGTTAAACCTACTCAACTGTAACCTGCAAAGAAGATAGCAAGAAGGATTCTGTTCTCTGTGTGATTTGTGAACAATGCTAAGTAAATATTCATCATTAATATATAATAACTGTTGCTTTTGGCAGTTCACTTTTCATTTAATTTGATAATGTGTCCAGCAAATGAAGTGGTACAGGCTACAGTGTTTTACCAACACAATTGCATATTTTCAATCATTGTTAGATGAAGGCAGCTCAAGGCAGAGCTTTAACCCCGTGTGATAAAAGAGAAGGCGCTATCAATCTTTATTGTCTGTCCCGCTTACTGTAATTGCATTCAATAGTCCACTGATTCTGTTGTCTGTGCTAATGTCAGGAACAGAGGAGAGCCAGATGCTCGGACTTGATCACATGCGTCCAGTGGCCACTTTGGTAAGTTGGCAGCAAGTCACGGGGTTTGATGATAAATTGTTAACGCTATAGATTATGAACAGCTGAACACTGCAAGTGTACGTGCAGGAAACTTCTTACCTTGTTCCAAATCTGGCATCATGGTGCTAGCAAAAGGGCATGTCATGTATTATTCAAATGCATCTTGCCCTGGAACCGTGCCAGCGACTCATTGTGTTCCCATGACTAGTAACGGCAACAACACCAACACAAATCCACAGTGGTTTGGACGTGACATTAATGGTCCCGGGATTACGAAAAGCATTTTGAAATACTGTTTAATAGTTCTGATTATCTAATTCAACAAGAAGAAAGCTTCTGAGTTGTATGGACGTTTAATCCATATTAAACCACATTCTTCCTGGTCATTTCTGCTATATTGGCTGATAATGAGGGTGTTTTCTAAAAACAAACTGGTTTTTCATTAGCTAAAACCCACGGCCATTTGCTTGTGAAGGCACAGAAATTGGGGCAGTGGGCAGACAGTGGTTGGCAATTTTCGCCGAGGTTTTGTTTCATATAATTGCTGCTGCCTTTGTGAGAGATACGGTACAGGTCATTTCTATAATAGGTCTTATTTCTACAGAGTTCATCTGATGGTTCTAAAACTTCAGGGTTGTGGGTTTTAAGTTTTTGGACATCTGTAAGAGTTGCATTTCAAAAGTGAGATAGCTATGAACTTCCCAGCAGAGAATGCTGCGCTGTTGGCCAGATTTCTAATAGACAATTTCAGATGGTAACCAGCTGAAGAATATTTCTCTGCTGTAGACCCAACTGCTCTTTGAGTTTTATGTCATTATATGGTTAGATTTTCCTAACAATCACATTTCAAAGATGATGTTGTGGTTTTGTGGATGAGAACTGAAAACAAGCCTCGTGCCTTTCTGGTATGTTTTCCTTTTTGATTAAGTTTATTAAGTTTACGGCCCATAGTATGTGACTTTACCCATGCTGCTGGAAGACACAAAGTTCAACTTTCATGCCCAAGTCGTCGTCTTCCTCCTCCTCCTCCTCCTCCTCCTCCTCCTCCTTCTCCTTCTCCTTCTTTTTCTGCTGGGACCCAGGGCCTTCACAGTGGGTTACATCTCTAGCTTCCTTCCTTCTTTCTTTCCCTTGTTCGTTCGTTCGTTTCTTTCTTTCTTTCTTTCTTTCTTTCTTTCTTTCTTTCTTTCTCTTTTTCTTTCTTTCTTATTTGTTTTGATTCTGAGACAGGCCTTCTTAAGTGTTCCACGCTGGGCTCAAAGTGGAGATACTCCTGCCTCAGCCTCCCAGAGTGCTGGGACTACAGGCTCACAACGCTAGCCCCTCTTTCTTCATTCTTTCCTTATCACTTTGCCTTGTGTTTCTCGTCTGTCTTTTATCGGCAGGGTGACTGTGTAAGACCTGGGTAGCACGGAAGAGAGGGAACCCACTTTACAATGACATTTTAAGGGCACAGCCATGAAGTGCCTACATCACCAGAATAAGCATCAGCCTATAATTAGGACTCATGCAGAATTGTCACTGACATTAGAAAAATCAATTACGCTTCTCCTAGGATTATTTTCTCACCATAAGGGAAAAAATAGCGAGAGCAATAAAATTATTTCCTTATTATTTTTATAATGAGTCAATCAATTAATATAAAATTAGCCTATAATCCCTACAAGAAGCTACAAAGGTGAAGACTTCCATGGGAGCTGCGGCACATAGAGGTAGCATAGGCAGGTGACCCAAATGGTAACGTTTACTTGGTCAGGGTTAGAACTGGCATCTGAAATCAAGGCGACCCTTAAGATAATGATTTGGTGCCCTGTCCCTTACGTCCTGCTTTAAGCAACCCGAATGTGTGAACATCGTGGTTTACTTATTTGATTATTTGGGATGACCTCTTCACTCTATTAGTGATGTGTAACTTTACAAACTCAGCATTTTAGCGTTCTTTGAGCTAGCAGGTTTTCTCTAAGATTAACTCATTCAAAATTAAACGTGTGTAGTATGTGCAGGAGCGCCTTGTTAAGACAAGGCTGCCTTCTGATGGACGAGGGGGGGTCTCCAGCAGGTGGCGCTGCCCCTGCCGGGCCTGGGCCTGTGCTGTTTGCCTTTCTACCGCTTTCTCCTCGCCCTCAGTGGCTTCTCCTTTCCAGTCTTGGTCACTTGTTTCCAGCCGCTGA
>PVKB01004488.1:109664-140227 GCA_004027205.1 Ctenodactylus gundi
ACACACACACACACACACACACACACACACACACACACACACACAGGGTCTTGGTCAATAGTCTAAGCTATACTGAACTCACTTTGTAGCCCAGGGTCCGGTCTTGATGTCGCTCCAATTTTCCTCCTTCAGCCTCCCGAGTGACATGCCTGGCATATAAGGTACTGGGGAATCAGACCCAGGGCCTTGTACTTGCTGGGCAAGCGAGTTAACCACTGAACTATTTCTCCAGCTGCTTTCCCCGAATTGTATAGGCCTGCTCCTCGGTCTCCGTTCAGGTGCTTCTCACATGAGCTTTCCTGCACGTGGCCCACTCTTGCTTCCATCACTGTTGTTCTTTTTCTTCCAAGATGATCTAATTACTTCTCGTGTCTGTTTACTTTCCCTATGCCACTGTGAACATGAGAGTTTCATGAGAACAAAAGCAGTGCTATCCTGTTCACCACTGAGCCTGTGTTCTGTGTATTGGCTTAGACCAAAGACTGGGTTCAGACTCCTCGGGCTTGAGGGCCGCCACTGACACCCACTCCTAGGTCGCCCCCTGCTACTCTCTTTTCTCTGAGTGTCTCGGTCCCCACGCAGGTATCTGCTCGAAAGGTTATGAGGAGTCAGGAACACAACATAGGTAGAACGGTTGTGGCAAGTCTGGCACTCAGTAGGCTGTAAGAATTTGTCTCCTCACTTAAAATTATGAGTCTATATAGTAGGTATTCTATGAGAAGATAGAGACTGTTAGTCTCATATCTTGCAGGTGAATTTTTTAAAGTTTTGTTTAGTATTGGCTCATGATAAGATCTGCAACCTTTTTGTTCTCAGCAGAGTGATGTATTTATAATGTTCAGCTCGGTGACCTGTTAACAATGTTTTCATTATCTGTCTGAAGTTGGTACGTTGCATCTTGAGACATTAGTCAGTAGTTAATGCCAAATCAACTCACTCTTCATGAATATAGAAATCGCCTGGCTGTTTTCCAAAATATAATTTTGAAGGCTGATAACTATTTTCTGTTATGACGTTATTTGGAAAGATGAAAAAATATAGCTGAGCAAAATGAGAGAAAGTCAGCCTGCCTTCCTGGTATTTGTGCTATTAGATTTGCCTATGTTTATATTTCGATTGGTACTAGCTTTCTGCTAACCTAAAATAAAGGCTGGGGAAGACAGTTGATCTGGGCAGTGATCCCAAGAACAGTATTAGTATTGGTATTATAAACAGCATTGCCTTTTGAAATTGTTTTAGTTCTTTGCTAAGAAATATATAAAAACAGAATCGATTTTTACAATTATATGCTAATTTCTTGACCAAGTTATTAACTATCTCTACAACCTTTGGAATTTTCAATTACTGCACATAGTTATTATTTTCTATTAATAATTATGTTATCTGGGTAAAAATTATTCCTTTCCAGTTTTAAGGTTTTTACTTCTTTTTTCTTAGTTTATTTTACTAGGGAGGATCTTCAGTAAAATGAAGTGCTGGATGCAGAAGCCTTGACCTTGTTTCCCATCTTGAACAGAAAAATTTCTATGTATAGTATTAAATATGTTGAGTTTTTACTTGATAACCTTGATCAGGTTGAAATGGTTCCCTTCTTTTTCTAGTTTTCTGAAGGCTCACTCTTTTTTCTTGTTAAATTATGAGTAAACACTATGTTTCTTCATTTTTTTCTGCCTGTAACTTTTGGGAAGATTGTGCTTTCTACTTCATTCTGTTAATGCATTTCACTGATTTATTGTCATATATGAAAACACCTCAGATATACTAATTATAATGTAGTATCTGTCATAACCACTTGATTAAGATGTAGAATCTTTTTAATAGATTACTTGAATTAATTTTGTCAATATTTACAGACTTTTGTGTCTGTATTTATACATGCACGTAGTATCAGTCTGAAGTTTTTTCGTTTTGTTTATGATTTTTTTCTGGAAGAAAACATTGTCAAGTTTTGATAGGAATGCTATATTGAGCCGGAAAATAAGTTGGAAAGTAAGCTCTCTCCCTTCATTTTTGAGGAAGAGTTTATGTAAGATATTTATAATTTCTTTCTGTAAATGTTGATGCAGCTCACTGGAAAAACCAGCTGGGTGTAGACTTGTCTTTCTGGGAAAGGTTTTTATAATAAGTTTAATTAGTTAGTAAGTGGCTATGCAGATTTTTCATTTCTTCTGTATCATCTTTGTCAAGTTATAAAAAGAATTCATGCTTCAAAATGTTTGGAATCCTGAGCATAAATTCGCATATAAAAATTTCTTTTTTTCCTGTGTCATTTTAGATTCTTAACATTTTTCATCGATGTGTGTTTGCAATACCTATGATTGTGTCCCTCTTGGAGAATTAGTACATGTATGTGTGCGTGTTGATCATTTTTTTGTCCTCTTTCACTCCCCACCCTTCTCATCCTTTCTCAGAATCTCTGTCTCATTGCCACAGAATTTGCCTCAAATTTCCTATCATCTTTTTTGTTTGCTGTCTATATGTTATACAGGAAGCCACACAGTTTTTAATCTTCATTGTCTGATTTATTTCGCATTGGTATTACAGTCTCAGGATCCATCCATTGTGCTACAAATTTGAATAATACTACATTTTCTGTAAGCATCTATCTAGGGGGCATAATATTTTCTCAATAGTCTTTTGTTATTGGTAGGATCTGGAGTGATATCCAACTTTTATTTTTGATATTATTTTCTGTAGTTTTTCTGTAGTTTTCCTTTGATACAAGTTTATGAATTTTGTTAAAAATCAGATTTTCAGTTTGTTGTTTTCTATTGCATATTTTATAGTTTTATTGATAGTTGCTTTTATTTTTCTTCTTTCTACTTGCATTTAATTTTCTTTTCTTTTTTCTGTCTTCTTAAAAGAGAGACAGTAATGTTTCTCAAAATAGATCATTCTTAAAATAATCATCTAGCCTTAAAATAGATCTATTTTAAAGAGATCTTTATTGATTTTACCTTTTTTTAAGCTTTACTAATATGAACATTTAACTCTGTATTATTTTTAAGGCGCTACCCTAGCCATATCTCACAACTGTTGACATACTGAATTACATTACTATTCAGGTTAAATATTTTATCTTCTTTTTTTTTGACATGGTGTCTTACTCTGTAGTTCAGGCTGATCCTGAATTCACTGTGTGGCCCAGGCTGGCTGTGAACTGATAATCCTCTGCCTCAGTCTTCCAAGTGCTGGGATTACAGGTGTGCACCATCAGTCCCAGATTATTTGGTGCTGAGGAATCCAGCCCAGGCCTTGGACTTGCAAGGCCAGTGATTTAACAACTGTACTATTCCTCGAGCTCCTGGGCTGAGTATTTTTTGAGTTCTCTTTCTCTTTTTTTTCATTATGAACAGTTTTAATGTTGGTTAATTTTCATATTTAGGGGAACTTTCTGGCTCCTTATTCTCCATTCATGATAGCAATTTCATTATTGTCAGAAAACGGATCCTGCAAAGTTTCCATACTTTATTTTTATTTATATTGTATATATGTTAGGCCTGAAAAGAGTGTGTATTCTGCAGCTGTAGTGTGTACTCTTCTGTAAGTGGAAATGGCGTCAGTCGTGGATGTGTTCTGGGTCACTGCTGAATTTTGTCTGCTTATTCTGTTGGTCTTCGGGAGAAGCGTGTCAGAACCTTCAGTTAAGTCCAATCATTACGCCTCTCTTTCTGTCAGGGTGGGTTTTGGTTATTTTGTTATTGGACCCTTTTTGTTTTAGCAATCTCTAATGATTTCCCTGAGAGTACTAGGGTTTTGCCAGCTCCCTACTGCTTACTCTTTGCCTCCTATGACTTTTAACCCTTTACTGTAGAGATTAAAGTATATAACAGGATCTGACATCCAAAAATTTAACTATTTCAAATATTTCTTAAAATAAAACTGCTAAATAGAAGACATTTAATACCTACTTATTCAATTCATAAATGACAAAATTCATGGTATTATTGTATACCCTTTTAAGAAAGCTTTTGTTTTTTGCCTAATAGTGGCTTATTAAAAATAATAATTTTTGACCTAAAAGAGTAGCTAAATATTCATAACATGTTTTCAAAAGACTTATTAACAAGGATATTACCATTAAAATTTCTAAAGCTGACATATCAAATTTAATCATGTTAAGTTACTAACTCAAGCAAATCATCTTTACACTGTAGGTAGCAAAACTACCCCTTTTCCTTCTGTAATTTTGAAAGACTTCTCATTTTTTTCTCATAACATGAGTAAAATTTATATGTAGTTGTCAACAGGTTTATTTATCTGAAGTTCCAGAAAGGGCAACTCCACGACTCACTTCTTCTGTCTCCTTTGAACTTTATATATATATATATAGTGTACAGATAGCTGTCCTTAGCATTCTTTTCTTGTCTTCCCCATCTTTATTCATTTTTAGTGTGTATGTGTGTGTGTGTGTTACACAATGGTTATGTTGAAACTGAGTCTTGTGTGCACGTATATATTGCATCAGCATTACGATCCCTTCCCCTGACACTTTTGGGTCCTCCCGTTCGCTCTCTCGCCCCCTCAACCCCCTCTGTCACACCCATTTGGTTCTATAGAATGCCTGCATTCCGGGTTTCCCAAATCAGAGAAACCATTTGATATCTGACCTTGAGAGTTTGACTTAACTTCACTAAGCATGACAACTTTAAGTTGCATTCCTTCACTTAGAAAAGCCTCAAATTTATCTGTCTTTATGGAAGAGTAGTATATTGTATACCATTGTGTACATATACTGTGATTTTTACAGAACCATCTTGGTATTATCTTAAGAATCCTGTGCAGTCTAAATTGAGTACATATCTACAGAGAATTTTTGTAGTGTTTTTCACTAAATGTCATAAGGTGAATCCTGATTATGCTAATTTCATGGTTAGAATTTCCGAAATCATGAGATGAAACTCATGCTACATACCCTCCCCCCAGTCCTCCTGTGCATTTGAGTTTAAAATAATTTTACTTCTTTAAAAGTAAATGGAACAATTATGCAGGACCATGGATGTTATCCATATCTCGAGTTTTTTTTTCTGACACATAAGGATTTTAGTAGAAGCTCAGGAGCTATTTTTGGTATCTCAAAATTCCTAGTTGAAATTATTTCCTATGAATAAGGGAAACTGTTGTGAATGCTGACTAGCATGTCATATCTCTTTGTTTTTGATAGAAATTACATGATCTCAGCGTGATAACCATGGTTATGTGATATTGAAAAGAGACATTAGCTCCAAGTGGTGCCTGAAAGTGAGTTCTTCTTGTCCACCAATCCCGATGACAGGATTTTAGATAGTCCCAGTATTTATCGGAGGACTTGACATAATTCATTTCTCAATATTTCTCCATGTTTCATGACATTTTCTGTTTAATAATTTGGCCTAATAATGTGTAATTGTTGTGTTATTTTGTTGTTTTATTGCATTGCCAACTTCTTTTTATAGTACATTCTGTTTTGTCTAAAATGTTCTAATTTTCTAAAAAATAAATAAACACAGAGCCATTGGGTAAAATGACAAAAAAAAAATGGTGGACATTGATGATGTAAATATTTGAATCTATTTCACCTGAAATTTGACCTAAAATATAAGCTAGCCCTCCGATCGCCAAAATTCTCTAGGGGCTTGAACCTTCCTGGTTCCATTCTAGGTTTCACTGAAGTCCTATTTCTACTCACACCACTGTGCCTAATCGTAACTGAAGTCCTGATCATCATATCTATGAACAACACGGAGTGTGTCCTAGAGGAGTTTGTTCTAGAGTCAGAAAGAGGATGACATAGAGCCTTTATATTTTGTCAGCCTCAATCAGCCATCTGGACTTCCTAAAGCACCTTGTTCACAGAACTGAAGTATAGTTAGAAAGCTCGTGTGCTAATCATTTTTCTCATCTTGTGTGTATATAATCATAAAACACGAGTTTCTACTTTGGACAGGGCCTTAAAGGCTAGCTACTTGTTTGAAGGTTAAGTTCTCTATCCGTCATTGTTGACAAGTGTTCACATTTTGCCTTTGGTATTAGAGCCGCTGCTATGGAACTCGGTGTGTAAATACCTTTGACTTCTAGCGACCAACTGCACCTCCTGGTACAGTAAGTAACCTTTCTCACTTTTTGTAGGTTCCATTGTTTCAATTTCTCTGAATACTCTGGCTTGTGAATCTAGGTTGGTGGTCGCAGGTGGTCAAAGGCAGTACCAGGCGGTCCCAGGTGGCCCCGTAGAGTGCAAGACAGTCGGGAACCAGAGCCCAGGGGTGCGCTAGTTTCCATGCAAGCACAAATTCACTAGTTTCAAGAATGTTTAATATGAGAGAGTGTGTGTGTGTGTGTGTGAGAGAGAGAGAGAGTTTGTGTGTGTGTGTGTGTGTGTGTGTTGTGAAGGGGGGGAAGAAGTGACCAAAGAGAAAGCTATCATGCCATCTGTAGGCCCTTTCACTGATTTCTACCCCATAGAAACAGAAACAGCACCCATTCACCTGGGGTGGAGACAAGTGTCATTCAAGAACTTCCATTCACATTCAATGGCCTCCCTGTGTCTAGTTCTGCTCCTCTCTCTCTCTCTCTCTCTCTCTCTCTCTCTCTCTCTCTCTCTCTCTCTCTCTCTTTCTCTCTCAGTCTGAGATAGGGTCTTAGTCTGTAGCCCAGGCTGGTCATGAACTCTTCATGTACCATGGAGCCCAGGCTGGCCTTGGACTCATGGCAATTCTCCTGCCTCAGCCTCCTAAGTGCTAGGATTACAGACGTGCACCACCATACCTGGCTTTATGGGGTGCTGGGGAATTGAACTCGGGGCTTTGCACTTGTGAGGCAAGTGCTTTAACCCCTGTGCCATCCCTCCAGCCCCTTGCCCCAGTTTCATCAGAGGCTGTTTTCCACAAAGATTGTTCTCTCTCCAAAGGAGATTCTAGGGAATGGCAGATTCTTTCCTATTCAGAGATAAAAATGATCTTTAAAAATCATATTAAATGTACACTACCAAATTGAAAGAAATAGCTTGCTAATTTATCTTATAAATTTGTGATGAACTTCAGTGATATTTTTAAATTATAAAAATGCTGGAATGAATGTGAAATATCATTCAGGATGGGGGAGACATGGCGTTGGTGTGACCTATTCAAGGACCTCAGCTGGACAGAAGGAAGTAATGTTCTTATAGGCTAAGGAGTAGTGATGTATGGTAAAGTAAACGCTTTTTTATTATATTCACCTAAATATAGGATCAATAGTTAGGAACACATTGTCTTTTATCTGTCAACAGATAAAATCTGCCTTTGTTACCTTGATGAGTGGATTCTACAACACTGAGCTGTAATTCGTGTACTCACTTTCTGAGCAGAGGGTCCTCCGAGTTCCTCCAATGGCCCATGTGTGACTTCTGCCAGGTTGGTGCCCAGCGTGGTGGCTTGTGAGGCTTTACATATTCTTAGGAAACAGATCTGCTTCTAAAATGGATATATTTTCTACCTACTGCACATTCTTCTGTCACGGAGGGAGCAGGGACTAGCATCTGAAACTGAGAGTTCAAACTTGAATAATTTCTGAGTTACTATAAATCTTACCTCATTAAATCTTAACACCATGATGATTATTTTTACTCTTACTCAGGGCTCTGCCGAGTTATTAGCACCGGGCCTTACCCAACAGGCGCCTACCTAGGGCTCGCTCCTTGCCGATACTCCTCCCTTGCTTGGCTCTGCATCCAGTCTCTTTATGAATCTTTTCCTTCATTTTTGAATGTGTGGACAAAAATATCTTCAGATCTTCCTTCTAAATAGGATGTGTTTACCGGTTAATAGCAGCGATAACAGGGCAGCCTCTCTAGATTTCCAAGTGACTCAGTGTCTATGAGAATTCTGTGGCAATTTTATTTCTGCTTCTTGACAGTTTTTTTTTTTTTTTTGTAGTTCTTTTTATAGAAAACATATTGTTCTGGAGCCCATTCTCTCCAAATGCTGGCAATAAAAAAATGTGTATGTGGGAAATCTGGGGCTACTGCCATGTTTATGACAATTAAGTTTTGATAATGATATTGATGAGCTATTAGGAAAGTAGAGTGAGTAAGGAAAGGGTAGATTTAAAAGGGAAAAAAGCTAGGAAGGCTGGTTTTCGGGTGTTGCAAAAATAACTGAAATGTGTTGAGTTTGATGCATACCTTTATGTTTGGTGGTGACAGCTGTGTTAGTTGGGGCTTTGGAAATTTTTTTATAGTTTTTAAAGTGTTATCCTGAGTAAATCACGCTAATATTTTTTTTCATGGAGGCAGGGACCTGAGTAAACATGACACATATTCATATCTGTATCCCTCTATGTGTTTTGATAGAAAACAATCTTATTATAAAATATTTGTTACTCTACTAAATCAATTTGAATGTATTTATAGCCATGGGAATTATTTTATGTTGTTTCATAATTTCTTGTTTTGTTTATACTGAAAAATCATTAACTAAGAAGCAGAAAAAACAAAAACGCGGTTTGTTAAATTCATATTACCTACTGTTCTTTCATTTTTTCCTGTATTTCTTCAAATTAATCAATTTAAATGCACAGATGTTCAATTAAAACTATAAAAATTTTCCATGGCTACAGCTGTTTTGAAGCTGCATTGTTGAAAATTTAACATATCTGGTAATGATTCCCTCTCAGAAGAAATTAAATTAATGACTCTTTGCTGGATTATTTTCCATTTGATAAATTAAACAAAATTAGAAAAAAACCCTGAGATGTACTCTGCCTGCTACCTTTATTAATTAGCATGATAGACTAGCAGATATTAATATGGAAAGGCAACTAAATGGAAAATGTTTCTTATTTTTCAAGTGAGATACCTTCAGGACTGCAGTTTATCTTATCAGCAAATGGTTACATGTTATAAATTATTAAAATTTCACCTGTAAATAGCAGACAAGTGACAAATTTCATCATCCCACATAATAGAGACGGCAGGGATGTGATTATGCAGGGCTGGTACAACATTTTCCTTCACGTTTTTGTCCACCTTGTGCATGATAGCCAGTGACCCTTAAATAATAAGTAGAGAAACAAGATCTTCATTCTCAGTTGTGTTGCTCTGTCTCCGGAGAAATTTTGTTTAAACCTTATTCCCAATTAATAATTTAATTTAAAAATATATTCGTGCTCCTTTTATTTCTAGGTGCTCATTAGGTTGTGTGTGTGTGTGTGTGTGTGTGTGTGTGTGTGTGTGTGTGTGTGTGTTTGGACAGCCAGGGAAAGATTTGTTTGAAGGAACTGGCTTTCAGGTTTATGCATGCTGACAATTCTGAAATTTGTGGGGTGGCCCGGCATCCTGGAAATTTAGGCGTTTATGCTGTAGCATCAAGTTCAATGTGGAGGGCAGACCAGGCCGACTGAAAACCTGGCAGTCTTGAGGGAAAATTCAGCTTCTGAATCATGGAATGAGGCCCGCTAATCATGAGGAAAATATGTTTATTTAAAGTTGGTCGATGATAATCTTACCTGAAGAATGCCCTCATCACAAGATTTAGGATTTAGCCTTTTACTTGACCAAACACCTGAGAATCATAACCTAAGTTAACAGATAAAATTAACCTTCACATTTAATGTGGGCATTTTAGAAAATAAAAATAAACCAAAAGTGGATTTGAGGAAAACATTTGTTGTTCAGCTCCCTCAAAAATGGGCTCTGCTGATATTTCCATGTGGACCCCTGGGGTTTTCTTCTTGTGTTTCTTTTCTTTTCCAAAGTTGAGGATAAGGTGTTTACCCGTTTCATAGCTCTTTATTCATTTAGGAGTATATACACCTTCTCACTTCATTAAAATTATTTCTTTTTGCAACTCACATTTGAGAGCAGCAACATTTTGAGCTGAAATGATAATTAAATCCTTAGTTTTTACTTTTATAAGGACATTGTATTTTTCACACTTATCTTTTGAATATATTACTACACATGCATTTTGTGAGTTAAAGATATGCACATCTTAAAATTTCAGTATGCACTGCTAAATGACCTTCCGGAAATGCACCATGTAATATTCCCAAAGGCAGTATTGCAGATGACAGCTTCTTTCTTTCCTTTCAATATTAGGCTTTAGAATAAAAAGTATTCCAATATAAAAGATAAAAAGATGTCTTGCTATTTTGTTTGTTTTTAGAATTGGGGATCAAATCCCTGAGCACTGGTCTGCGTCTCTAGCCCTGTTCAAGGCTGGGTCTCTAAGTTGCCCAGGCTTGCTTCCAGCTTAGAATTCTCCAGCTGCAACCGCTCCAGCAGCCTGGATCACAGTAGTTAGCCACGATGTTTTCCTTTCCTCTCCTTTTCTTTCCTTTCCTCCTTTCTTTCTTTCTTTTTTCTTTTCTTCATTTCTAGTGGTGTTGAATGTTTCCTAAGTCTACTGATGAATTCATGAATTGTTCACTTTGCCCAAACTGTTTCCTGTTTTCTTATTCTAAGAACTTCATGCAACGTGTGTGTGTGTGTGTGTGTGTGTGTGTGTGTGTGTGTGTGTGTGTGTAGCTTTTATCTTATATTTTGCAAATATTTCCCTAATTATTTTTCTTTCAATTCTGTTAGTAATATTTGACATGCCGAGGATTTTCTTTTTAATTCTGAGTAATCAGTTATGTCCATTTTTTTCACTTTGGGTCATGCATTTCAGCTTTTTCTTTTAGGTCCAGGATCGCTCGACTCTTACTGCCGTTAGAGTTGTTCCTTGATTCACTTGCCCCCCTCCTCCCTCCTGCCTCCTCCCTTCCCTTTTCTCCACTTTCCCTTCTTTCTTTCATTCCCTTCCTTCTTTCTTCTCTCTTCATTCCTTCCTAACAGCTGTCATACAATTTTATGTGTGGTGTGAGGTAGGGATTATTTTTCATTTTATAATCTTTCTTAAAATGTAACTTTTCTACTACTTCTGTACCTGAAGGAGATGCGCATGCCACAGAAGCTGCTAGAGTGGCGAAATCTGTAGATTCCAGGTTGGATAGACCCAGTAACACTTTTGGTGGGTCTCCACGTTGTTATTCTGCTCAGAAGCAGTGCTAGCTATAACACCTGTTGTCTGCAGTTTCCGTGAATGTGGACATGTATATTCTTGTGGTCTTGAGTGGGCATGAGAGCGCATGGCTACAGAAGACAAGGAGGATTCTGGGAACCATTTTCAGTGTGACTGCAGGATGCTATTAGCTACCTTATTTTTGTAGGCTTGGGAATTGACGAGGCCTGACCACACTGGTAGACACAGTACTGGAGTGTTTTTAATGCGGTGGTGTGTATGTATATGTCACAATGTGTCATAACAGATTGCCTCTTATCATGAATATATCCTGCCAATTGCCAGATCTTGTTATCGGTGACGAAAATGAGTCTGGAAACATTACAACACCATGCCCTCATCTAGGACTGTCTGTAGCCTTATGTAATTGTCATTGTATGATTTGTGCCCCTATAGGAAATATCACCCCCCCGCCCCCCATTTTTCAAGATAATTGTGATTTATTGGATAAGCTGCCTACAAAAAAAGTACATTAACTGAGATGAATCTTACCCTTATATTTATTTTTTCTCCCATGTTAAAAGAACTCTTACCACTCTCATCATCAATTCTTCATCCTAAGCTATAGGCCCGTAAACACAAATGTGAAATTTCAAGAAAGCCATGCTGTTTGTAATGATAATTTTGTAAGTAAGCAGGTTTAACAAGATTTCAGTATGTTTCATGTACTCATCAATTTATTTTTAGATTAGTTGTCTTTCTTTCCAAGGTTACTTCTACTTGAAATCTTAATGTTGATTTTTATGTTGCAAAACTCCTTGTTCTGTTGTGGATTTTTTTATTGTGCATTTTACTGTTTTAGAGTGAATATTTCTTGGAAATGAAATTCAGTGTTCTACATTTTATCACAATGCCCAGAGGGTGTATCCAGCCATTGATGTTTGGGAAGTACTAGGCTACTGCAGTTGCGTTTAAGATGATTATTGTTGGGAATATTTTCTCATGAGATGTCATGAAAATGTATGTCCAAGTGGCTAAAATTAGTGTTAGAGACAAAATAGGCAATGCGTAAATGTGAATCGCTTATTTTATCTGAATATTGAAGCAATCAGTAAACTGATTAAACAATCAGTAGAACAAGACAGTACTTGGTCTGTCCCACATATGTCATTTTTTCTTAGGCAGCTTCCAATTCAAGACGTACG
Organism: Ctenodactylus gundi; assembly: GCA_004027205.1. NCBI lineage: Eukaryota > Metazoa > Chordata > Mammalia > Rodentia > Ctenodactylidae > Ctenodactylus > Ctenodactylus gundi. Next base: position 121,828 of record PVKB01004488.1, read on the forward strand.
TTGCACAGAGTAGACTTTAGATTGCTAAACTCTATGAATTTAACATTTCAACACCTGTGTTGCTCACTTTTCACTGTGAACAGCCCATCCCTTCTGCTAAAAACTCAGTGTTCTGAATATTCCAGGAACACAAATGTCCACGTTACTACCCGCGTTGTCTAACGACATCACTAGATAATTGCATAACTCCTAAGTGGTTGTCTTAAAATTTTTAAATATAGCTCAGGTATATGCAGTTGTTCATATTATGTAAATATTCACAGGTTTATACCAAAATAAGAAGATGCCACCTTGTGGTACAAAGGAAAGATTCTTTAGTATGTGTGTGATATGTGGTTGACAAGCCTATCTGAATAAGTAGGCAAAGCCGTTGGAGGCTCCTGCCCATGCCCAAGTGGTTTCATTCAGTAACTATGTCACACAGATAGAAAGATCACATGGGGAGAACTATGTGGAAATTTTTTTTCAGGAGATTATTCAGCACCGTAAAATAACCACCTAGAATTAAAGGGAATATTTTAATGAGTTTAATATAATAAACTCAAAACATGCATTCTTGAATTATGGTTGTGTCCTATTCTTAAAGTAGTCACCACACACCATTCCTTAGGTTAAAAAGTACAAAGTCATTATGACTTAATTTTAACAAACTTAAAAATGACCTTTCACTTGGTAGTTGTGCATATTAAAATGGTTTTTTTAAAAAAATAAAGATGATTTGAAATGAATCATGAGGCTTGGCATTTGCCTAGATGTGTGGACTGTTTGCGTCAAATCATCCTAAAATTCCTGGAGATAAGTCAGTCCTGCAGTGACGCATGCCAGCATTTCTCTTTGACAAGTATGTAAACTGAGGCACAGAGCTGTCGAATGCCCTGGCCAGGAGCCCGTTCGAAAGTTGACACACATTGTCTTGTGCTCCTGCCTCCTCCTCGTGCTGCACTTGAGTTGGTCTTTTGTATCATGGAGGGAGGTTTGTTTCCCTGGAAAAGGGTGGAAGAGAACATGTTTCTCCCCTCTGAACCTTTCATTAAATGTTTATTCCATTGCGTTTCTCCATAAGCATTTTTATATTGCCATTTTCTCCTCTTATTAGAATAGTTAATATAGTCCCAAATACTGCATAATTGAAAACAGTTTATCATATCCACTTTTATTTATTAGTATAATAGTATCCCTGCGATCTGGTGGCAGAAAAGTACTGCACTATTTTATTGTAATTTATCCCATTTTAAATGTTCATTTGGGTCCATGAAATTGCATAATACTTTTTAGAAATACGCTTTCAGAGTATGTATTGGGGGAAAAACATTGAATACCAGAATTAGTTTGGAAGTGCTGCAGAAACAATATTGTAAGATATTCCGTATCCAAACATAAATGTATTAATCAGCCAATCATGTCAAACATTTTGAACATAAACAATGTTCAGAGACATAAAAGCTCATGCCAATATACAGTGGCCTATGACAAACGGCAGAAGAAAGTACTGGCAATTCTGGTTACTGGTGAGTGGCCTCATCAAGAGAAATATTACAGAAAGAATTACATTAAATGGAGGCTTGAGGACGAAGGAGAAGTCAGGTAATTAGGTGTTATGGAGGGGAGGAATTCTAAGCAGAAAAGAGGTAGTCCATGTTTTCCTCTCTGGGAATCATTGGTTAGAAATTTTCTTGGAGGTGGAAATTCTTCATAAGGTTAAGATTATTTAAACCCTATGATGAACTGAAGCCATGAGCTCTTTTCCACAGATATAATGGGAAACCATGGGTGACTAAGAAAATGATAAAATGGACTGGCCTTTTAAGGGGAGACTATACAAAACACAGCATAGAGTGCGGAACATGTGTTAACACTGACTGACTAAATATTTCTATTTATAGAAATGATTTGTAATTATTGCAAAATAAAATGCTTTATTTGGGTAATTTCTTCTTATTGTATTGACTGGAAAGGGCAATGGAAAGTCCATATGCCCCTCTCCTCTGTTAAAGTTTTGAGCAGCATCCATCTGTAGGACGATTGTCACTTCCCGTGTGCTGCGGATTTGTTAAACAAACAACAACAAACCGGGGTGGGGGTTGCAGATTAACAGGGTGGTGGAGTGCTCCACCCTTCACATAATTATAGAGTGTCTGGGAAGTCAGTTCCTAGGAATCAAAATAGTCCCTGCAGTAACAGAATAATGCCCCGTTATAGTGCAGAGGAGAACTTAGTGTGTAGATAGAGTTAAAACTGTGCCAACCAATCTGGAAATGGAAATTGTTGTAGAGATTTCAGGCTAAGCATGTTACCTCTGAATCATCTGTGGGTGTCCACCTTCATGCCAAGGGTTCTTAAAAGCAGAAGAAAGAGACAGAGAGGAAATTGGAGTCATAAAATGTGAAAGAGAATTGCAATGGGCAGAGGACAAAGAGAATGGAAAAAGCGAAGTGTCTTCGTTGCTTTTTCATTGCTGGGACGAAACAATCAACGTCCCAGACTTAAGAGAGAAACGACTAATTTTTAGATCACAGTTCCAGAAGGTCTCAGGCATTCATGGGCAGCTAGCAGTAGCTACAGGAGAGATGTGCATGGCATGGTGGAGATGCAGGGCAATACACAAAGAGGGGTGGAGTTAGCATGGCCAGTAATCCCCCCCTCCTGGGCCACGCCCCAGGGTCTGTCCCACCCATCTGGGTTAGGCCCCTGTTCCACCCCTTCCAGCAGGCCCGCCTCTTCACAATGCACAGTTCCACAGGTATTGCACAACATCCAAATACAGGAGACTATTGGGACCCAAGCCACGGTGTGCTGCCCCTGGCCCCCAAAACACTCACGTGCACCCCCTTATGCAAAATGCCTTTAGGCCTTCTCTGTGAGTTGCCGAAGTCATCATGACAGTTTCAGCGCTGCTACGAAGTCCAAGTTCAATGTCTCCTTTAAGACCCAAGGCAAAACCTTAGTGGCGAGCTCCTGTGAAAACCAAAGTTAACCATTTTAACATATAAGAGCACAGGATAAACATTCCCACTTGAAGAGGTGGGAAAAGGAGGATGGAAAGCAACCTAGCCAAATAAGCACTGAAACCCACAGGGCCAGCGCAGAGTCCTGCGATTTCATGCAAGCTGTGGCATGATGTGCAATCTGAAGTCTTTGGGCAGCCCAGCTCCTGTGGCATGCCGCTGGCAGCACCCTCCATGGCTCCTCTTTTGGGCTGGCTTTGCTCACAGCCTGTGCAGACAATCCAGTCTTGGTATCTTCAAATTGCTGATGTCTCCATGGCGACTTAGCTTCTCAGTCAGAACTTGCTGCCCTCCCGGGGGCACTGCCTGGCCACTCAGGCCTCCTTTGGAAATCTGGGTAGAAGACTCCATGCTCCCATAACTCTCGCCTTCTGTTCCTCTGAAGCCGGTTCCATGTGGATGATGAGAAGGTCTGTCAACAGAGTAAGCAGTAGTAGTCTGGCCTCCCAGAACCGTGGAGGCCACAGTGGCCTCTGAGTTCTTGAGTGGGTGAACCGCAAGTGCATGGTCTTGTTGATTCCTGAGATGCCTTCAAGGAATCTTTTTTTGTAGTCTTGACTCAAAGTACTGGGCTTTGTGGGGGGCATGGGAGGGACAGTGTCACACTTGGTAGCCCAGGCTGGTCCTGAACTCAGTATATAGCCTAGGCTAACCTTGAACTCATGGCAATCCTCCTGCCTCAGCCTCCCAAGTGCTGGGATTACAGGCGTGCGTCACCACACCCAGCTTTATGTGGTGCTGGGGAATCAAACTCAGGAGCTTGCCCTTGCTAGGCAAGCACTTTAACCACTGTGCCATTCCTCCAGCCCAACTTGATGTTTTCTAATGCTCATCGCTTTAACACACATGTGCTCTTCTGCACCTACTTTGGAGTCACATTCATCCTGAAAAGACTGCAAGCTTTTCATATCTTTTCCTCTGCCATTTTCCCCCTACGTTTCCATGTAGGGCTGCCTAAAAGTCACCAGCAGTACCCGTGTGTCATTCTGAACACTGGGCTGCCTTGAAATTTCCTCCAGCACATTGAGTGGGCCACGGCTCTTAATCTGAGTTTCAGGTGAAATATTAGGATGGCGCAGAACGCTGACCTGTTTTTTTACCAGAACACAGAATGCATGGCTTCTAGAGTGATTGCCGTCAGTTCATTCTTCCCATCAGAAACCACTTGAGCTTGTTCTCTGCAGTCCATATGTATATCAGCATTCTGGCCTTCTGAACTTTGAGCAGCCCCTGTCTATTCCTTATTTTGAAATAGACTTTTGGTAGGTTGCCAAAGCTGGGCTCAGACTTGCTGTGTCGCTCCCACATCTGGCTGCAGTCCTCGTTCTTAGGGGCTGGGCATATTCTATTTTACCTTGAGCAAAAAAATTGCTCAGCGATATCTTAAAGTGATTGTTTCTATGATTCCTGCTTTTTTGACCAGTTCTATTGTTGTACAGAGATTGGCTTCTTTTGGAAAGTTAGGTGGGTTTAGAAAATCAGATAGCTGGCTTGACTGAATGTGGTCTCTTGGTCTCTCGGGAGATAGCAATGAGCACTGTGTCTTCCACTGTCGATAGAGGCCATGGTGGTTTCACTGGGTCTCCCTGCAACTTGCAGCCTCATTTTTTCTTCCGTGGTCCAGCTGTGTATTCTGAGCAACCAGCTCTCAACCAGTTCGGGCACTAGACAGCAAGCAGGGAAATTAGAACCAGGGAACTACGAAGTCACTGGATATCCACAGTAAACTTTTGGTACCCCAAAAATCACAGAATTTCTGTTGCCCCAAAAGTTCTTATTTTGCTGACCAATTCAAATCTATCAGTCATCTCTGGCCATAGACCAGGGCTGGAGTAAGCCAACTCCAGCCCGTACTGAATCGGAGACTAGACGAAGTCTCAACACTTGGGGGTCATCAGATGTCAAAACCTTTATTTTATTTATTTATTTTTGGTGGTAGTAGGGATCAATCCCAGAGCTTCCACACGGAATTATATCCTCAGCCCATTTTTCATTCATGTTTTGAGGCAGGGTCTGAGTGAATCACTAATTTGCCAGGCTGGGCTCAACTCTGCAATCCTCCTGCCTTAGCCTCGCGAATGCAGGGGCTGCAAGCCTGTGCCACTAGGCGGGGCACTGGGGTCTTTCCTTTCCTCCTTGTTCTTCCAGTTCTCGTTCCTGGCTCCCTTCACGGGCTTCATAGCCATGGTTCAGGCATCGGAGGATAGTTCCCTGCAGTCTTAAGCCTTCTGCCCTCTCCTCCTCCCCTGCCCCTCTCTCTTCCTGGACACCTGGAGGAGCAGTTCCCACCTGTCTGCGGTTCCACCCTGCAGGCTGGCTCCGGAACTGCTCCCCAGGGCTTCTGCCTTGCTCGGTGCAGGTGCCTGCCCGCTGAAGGTAAGAGGAGTCTCTGCTCAGCAAGTCCCAGCCTGAGCGCTGCCCGCCTCCCTGGGCCAATCTCTTAGTGGTGGCATTGTCTCCTCGTCTTTAAACAAAGCAGCTCCTCCCGCCTTTGGCCCTTCTGGATGGATCTTGAATCCCTTTCTTCTGCCTCCCTTCGCTGTCCTTATCAAGCCTTTGTCTCTGTTACCCGGATGTTCCTTTTCTTTCATTCACTTCCTTTGCAGTGATAAAACTTACCACTAAGTGTTTCCATGCAGCCTTCTATTTTTAAATTCTTTTAAATTCTCTTGGTTTAATGCCTAATCTACCATGGGATGAGTTAAGTATTCATACCCATTTTCCTCTAGATTATTATAGTTTTTCTCCATCTGCTATTAGTACTTGTGCACGAGGAGTGTAGCTCAGCAGTTGGAGGGCTTGCGCGGCAAGCACATGGCCCACAGGCCCCTTCTCCAGCACCACAGACAGAAGCTGGGTGTATCAATGTGTATCTGTAATCTCAGCACTTAGGAGGCCGAGGCGGGAGGATTGCTTTGAGTTCAAGGCCAGCCTGGCTTACAAAGTGAGTTCAGGATCAGCCTGGACTATAGAGCAAGACCCTATATATATAAAACAAAAACAAAAACAAACTCTCATAAATTATAATATGTGATACTTATTAAAGACTTTTTATTATGTAGAATTTCATACATATGCTATAAAAATACTTAATTAGCCCCCCACATACCTATCTCTAACCCTCAGTAATTATCTATATTTTGACACTTTTTCTCCTTGTAGCTTTAACTTTTTGCAGTATTTAAAATTAAATGTAAAAAGGGCGATGATAACTCACATTTAAATTTTAAGTTACTAAAAGTATTTAAGTATTAACACATTTCTGTTTTTCCATTATTTCAAAATGTATAATAAATATATACATACAGGTATATTATGTGTTATATATACACATATCTACTTACACACGCGTTTTCAAGTATTTGAGGAATCCTAGGCTTGATGGCACTATTTGTAGCTATACAGCATATATTCAGATTATTTGAGATGCTTTATTCCTGCTTCTGGTAACATATTGGCTTACTCTAATGAATTAGGATCTTACAAATTATTTTTTAAAATATCACACATAGATTCTTCAAATGTAAAGAATATCTGCTCTTAGAGTAGACAGCTGAATCCATGTTATTAATTATACTGGTCAAATTTTCATGTTACCATTATTTTAATTTTAATAACCCAATTCTCCACATCGTCAGATTCTTCATGATCTGTCCAAGGCTAAGACAGTCGTGACCATTTATCATGGCACTTTAGCTCCCGTCCGTTTTTTCTTCATCACAATTTTGTCTTAATGCATTGGAACGCCGTATCGGGCGACGCCTCAGGCTCGTGGCTCCTACTCTAACTTCCTCATCGGGACCTTTATTGGTATGGAACTCTTTCTTTTATCCTATTTTGTGCTTGTTATCATAACTTCTGCATATCCCGAACCTAACGCTGCCACCTCTATTTAAATTCAATTTGTATTTGCTTGTGAAATCTGAACTCTTCTATTTTTAGTATTTCTGTGTCCTTCCAAATTAGAGACCTCCCACCAGCTGTGCAGAGTTAGAGTGTGTCTTTTGACTCATCCTGGTAATCTTTTAGAGATTTCTCAGATTTTGAAAACTGATATATTTAGTCTTATCATTTTATTTTTTGATTGTGTCTCTTTTTATGTTTTATGCCAGTCCTTAATTTTTTGTATTTCTTTTCTTCTGTTTCCTTTGTTCTGGTGGTGGGTGCTTAATTGACTGTGCTCTCGTCTGCCCTAATGATGAGTGAAGTTGGTGCCTTGATAGTCTTCCTTCATTTACCAAAATACCCAGCCTCTGTTTTTCTGATATAAAAGTCAAGAAAGAAAGATCTTTTTGTTTATCCACAAGAGCCACATTCACATTCCTTTCCCCCATCCTCCTCACACCCCCCTAGTTACTGGACGCAGCCCAGATTGATACTGTATTTTTGTTTCAGATCCGTTCTTTTACACCCAATAATTTTTTGACATTTTTACTCAAATTTGAAAATGTATTTGTAGCTTCTATTTAAGATTAACTCATATTTAGTTATGAGTTCATCATTAGATTTTGATTTCCAACTTTCCTATTTGTGGGGTCTTTAATCTTTTGAGTTTTAGCACGCTTTCCATCCCAACCTGCTTTCTTCGTACATAGCTCATTTAAATGGAATTTCACACAGTTTCTTAAACATTTTTTTCTGTTTTCTATGAGAATGTGAGTAGTCTAAGAAAGAAATCTAACTTTTGTGAATGCCATTGTTGGCTTCTTCCCTTTTCTGTATGTGTTTTATTATGGTCTTTGCACTGAGCTAAATCTTCAACCATTTTTATTTATTGTTTTAGTTTGAGACAGGATGTCACTAAATTCTGAGGTTGCTCCGACTGGGGTCAAGCTTGGGATGCTCCTGTCCTGGCCTTCCAGGCAGCTGGTGGTACAGATAGGTGCCCTGACCCCCAACTTGGTTTTACAGTTTTTAAACACAGAGGGCTGACGTTTCATTTGCATTTACTCAGATAAGACCCTTCCCGGCATCACTGTTTCCATCTCTCCTCCTTGCACCTTTCTCCACACGGGTCTGGGTGGGTTGAGGTGCTCATTCTCCTGGTACTATTCAGTCACGGGGTACAATCACGTCGTGTGGGCTGGCTGTGCTGAGGTAGAATATTCTGCCCTCCGCACTTTGTACCAAAAATGATGAAATTAGTTGAAACTGTAACTTTGAGACACACCGAGAGCGGTAATGTGACTTTCCCTTTGCTCTTTTGGCTGTGCTAAGGATAAAAGCCTGAGCCTTGGGCACGTGAGGCCAGCGCGCTCTACCGCTGCGCTGTTGCTCCAGTCCCAGGAACAGTGCTCCCTGCACGCGTCCTTCCACTCGTTGGCATACTGTCGCCCAGGTGCACCGTGCTGTAACTACGTCCCCTGCTTTCTTTTCCTTACCTTTCCAGCATTGTCTCTACCTAAATAGCTTAGACATGGAAGCGGACGACACGGAGGTATCACATGGTGTCCCTCTGAAAGTCGTCACCCGTGTTGGAGAGAAAGTCTGCGGAGTCTTCTGTGGAGTGGAGGCCCAAACAAGTCTCGGAACAGGGCAGTGCAGCCGACAGTGGAATTAGGGGAAAGCCTGTGAGTTGTTGTTTCAGAAGTGTCAGCTGCTCCGTTCTTCAAGGTCATGCGCGGACAGGTGTCCCAGTCGCTTTCTCTTAGCTGGGACGCGACGCCCGACACCCACAGCGTGGGGGAGGAAAGGCTTAGTGTAGCTCAAGTCTGGGAGGTCGCACTGCGCTGTCCGCTGGCAAGAGCGGCCTGGTGGAGGGGTCTGCCGGAGGGCAGCCGCTCAGGGCCTCCGGGAGGACGGCCAGGGGAGTCCCGCCTGTGCAGGCCCTGCCGGGCGGCCCGACCCGCCCGTCTTTCTGCTTCTCAGGGCGTGAGGTGCACTGGTTCATCCTGTGGATTCCGTCCTCCCCTCAGTGCAGCGCTGTGCGGATGCGCGGCCTTCGGCGGCAGGCAGATCTGAGCCACACACGAGGCTCCTGCTGCGTTCACTCAGGACTCCCGTGCTTCTAGTCAGTCTGAACTCTCCCCCGATTTCTGGCAGTGGGTTTTCTGCGCACCTCATCTTCCTGTGCTGCTTCCCATTTTCGTGCGTATGTTGTTGAGTAGACAGAGGCACCGCCGGGGGTGATCGGATGCCGCTGTGTGTCAGAAGTCTTCCCCTGAGTGTGTGTAAGGGTTCTGAGTATTGAGAACACTTATGGGGGTACTTTTACTTCTTCCGTCCAGTAATCCTAAAGACCAGTTTTCCTGGGGATTAAGAACTGATACGTTTTTATGCACCAGGGATTGAAAACATTCTCCATAATAAGTACAATAATAAATGATATTTGCTCTAGAATATTGTGACTGAGACCCTAACAGTTAGATTGAAATGTCTGGGATATACCAGAGTCAAGGCTGTTTTCATGCTTAGGAAACTGAAAATTCTGAATAAAGAATATGTAATTTAAGTGAATCGTGGATATTAATAGATACTTAGAGGCCGTGTCAAGGAGTCAGGGCATCGTTGTCAGAAGGAAAAGCTCAGGGACGTAAGGAAGCGCAGCACAGAATCAGGAATTAGCAGTGGGGTAGACAGCTGAATCAGAGTGTTTTATAAGGCTCTCTGTGGTGTGGATGGTACACTGGCGTGAAAAAATAGATGCCAAGAGACCAGGTTCTAGGGGAAGTAAAGATCATCTAGGCAAGTGAAAGACGGAGGAGTGAATCAATGAAGAGAAAAAGGGGCGGCTTTGTAAGTCGGAAGTGGAGTGATGGAAGGAGGGCACAGAGGTTGAAGATTGGCCCTTTGATCTGCCAATCATGTTCAGCTGCATGTGTGATACAGTGGCCAAATGTTAATAAATCATATGTCAAAATTAAGCCATTTATTCAGCATGGATAGATCAACCTGTTACCTACCTTGGGTTGTTACTCACATGTTTGGTTGTGATTCAGTAAATCTACTCATTTTAACACAATATTTATATAGTGTCACTATTTTATCTCTCTGTGCCCAAAAAAATCACATTCCTAGCAATGGGAAAAATGAAAACCTTAATGGCTCAGCCTGCCTTCAGAAATCTCTTGTTAGTCTGGTTGAGTAAAAAAAAAATCCTATTTTTGTGATTTTTGTAAAAGCAAACATTCTTCTCACTCGAGTTTTCTACTTTTTTCCTTCAGAATAGGCATATAAGTATCTGCCAACTCGTGGTGATTTATCGGTTAGAATGGAAGCCACTTTGTACCTTTGCTATTCTTGTAATAAGTCCTAGCTCCAATGAATGTATTTCTTTTATATATTTCATGTGGGTGTGATTAAAATATATTATACGAAAGACACAGTAGAATTATTTCTCCAGATTTCCTTAGAAATGAATAATCTATTCAGAGAACCAAATGGTGTTATCCAAGTGAAAATATTATTTATCCCCCAAAGGAGTTTCTACCTATTACCCACAATTCAGCTAAATAGATTTGCTTCTCGTGTTCAAGATTCTTTCCCCAAATCATTTATCTTTTATTCAACTGAAAAAAATATATGTTCTTAAGCTGTATTACTAGAAGTTTTCTACTAATGGGGGAGAAAACAGTAAAACATCAAAAATCCTTAATGTGCGTTAGCATTACTGGAATAACTTAAAGTCTGATAAACTCACAATACATTTATAGATTTCTAAGACTGAAAATGAAACCTCCATTTGCTTTAGTCAAATAACTTTTAGCGAGGCACTAGAAAAAATATGCACATAGAATGTACCTGAAGCTTAATAGCGTGCTGATGTGATTACAAAACACGATACTCGTCTCCTATTCTGACTGGAGGGGTGAATTTTTTTTTTTTTTAGAAAATATTTAAGAGGGAACTGAAATTATGCACAGTGGAGATTAATGCTAACATCCTTAGTGATGCACTTATATTAATTTAAAAACGTATCTTATTAACCATCATATACAGTTTGTTTTCAAAAATTTAAAACACTAATACAGATTCTAACACAACCACAGTAAGCCACAATCAATACCCAGAGGTTGGCTTTTGTTCTGCACTTCGCCTGGAGAGGCGGTTGTTAAAGTGCTGAAGACCAGGCTGTACTTGACCATGGCTGGGCTCCTGGGGATCTCTCACATCCCTCCTGGGTGCCCACGATAGGCTTTCCTTCGAAAAGGGTGCTTTGCAATGAAAATTTTAACACGGAGCTGTGTGCATTTAGGCACACAAATATACCCCCTGTATATTATGTTGCTTTTGCAGCAATTATTTTCATCTGCGAAATTCTAAATTCAACGTTAAATATTGAGTATTTTAGTTAAGTGACAGCTTGTGCTAGCTTTAGGGTATTCCTGCTTGATAATTATTCATGAGAAGAACAGCTGAAAACAAACTAGTTATACACCTTGGCAAATTACTGGGATTGTAATTCTGTGAAATTTCCCCATGGCCATGTGACTTTATTACAAGTGCTCTCACAGTGCAGATGTCCAGAGCGTTGTTGTCGTGAAGGCGATGCCTACGTTCAGTTTCGAACGACTCTGTGCTACTTCGGTGGAATCACGACAGAGGAGGGAGCCGCGCGGTGTGGTGGCAGAGCGCACGTCGTCCTTCACAGGGCTGTCGCCCCTGGGTTCGGAGGGCATGGCGCGTACACACCACGTTCTCTTGGAACACAGAAGCAGTGTCATTTTTGTGAGATGTAGATACCATGACAGCATTTCCTGCTAGCTGTTTAAAAAAGGGAAAAATAGCCCCAGTTTAATAACCTTCAAAAATTCCAACCGAAAAATGAATGTGATTTCCCTACACCCTTCTCCTTTTCTGTTCCGTCCCCATATGGTTCCTGAAATGTTCCTCCATTTAAATGGATTTTAAAGCTCATTCCTTATAGTTCCTAGAGCATTCATTGCTTTTGAGAAAAAAAAAAAGAAAAACATTTTAGCATGTGCTATTTTTGTTATTCTAATTAGCAGAAACAGCTGGTCCTGTGCAGCTCAGACTGTACTCTTTTTCAACACATTGTTCAAGTTTTTTTTCTTCTGTCAAGCTACAGGCTACCACCTCTCCTCTTCCCACACATCAACCCCCAAAACACCTGCACATACAACCTTAAATATCACCTACATCTGCCGTGGAAGGCAGAGGGAGCAGCCGTCCCTCCTGGTGGCCGGGCAGGTGGGGCGCAGGCTGGAGTCCCTCAGGCGGTGAGCAGAGTCTTCCTCAAGGTCCTGCCACCTCGCTGATTTCCATTCACCAAGCGCTTTACTTTGTCTTAAAAGTGAAGTTGTCCTAGAGGGTCTGTTGCCTTTTCCCAACCCCTCTTGGCAGCCAGGTGCAGCCTCCTGGAGCACGAGAGGCCGAAGATTTGGGTAACCATACCTTCCAGTTTGGTATCTATCAGAGGCTTGCGACTGCCAGTGATCATCAGAGCTGATCAGAGTCACACTCCATCGCCATGACAACGAGTCCTCTTCCTGTTTATGTGGGGAGGGGTGCACGCCTCGGGAGAATAATACTGAGATGAATTAAATGCGCATTGTCGCGGGTGGGCACGTGGGACGCTCAGGAGTGCATAGGATGCACGTTCATCCGGGTGACTTAGTTGGTTTTTTTAGGGAAAAGGCGGGGACAAAGCCTGACACATGATGGTGACATGGAGAGGGTAGTCCTCTTTCTCTTCGTTTTTTTAAACTGACGTATTTCGTGAGTTCAGGTCCCTCCAACTTCTTCAGCTCTTCTTCCCCTTTTTGGATTTAAATTGTCACAAGAGCATGTCTTTTAAGGTGTGTATTTGTTTATTCATTGAGATGGAAACAGTGCCTCACTCAGCACCATTAATCTGTTAGACAAACCGTAGTATAATGAGTATATCTTTAGAACAACGTGAGACCTCCTCTCTCTGCACTTTGAAGTTGTGCGATGCCCTTTGTGTTCTGGCTTATGTCATCTGGTCATGAAAGCGGTAGGTCATTAAACATGTTCCCAATTTTTTTGGCACCTCTTGCTGCTACACACTTTTTCATGACAGATTGATCTTTTTTTCAAAGAAACGCAACAGAGATGGCTTATTTTCACTTTGGGTCACATTCAAGCAGAAGGCCCCATTGCGGCCCCCCTGGTCCTGCTCTGGGCACAGTTCTCCTGCCCTTTCCTCTCGGGCCCGCCATCTCCGCCTTCCTCCCAGCGCCCACGTCAGATACTTACACAGTAATCCCGTTCACTGCGAGGCTCTCAGCTCCTCCCCAGCAGCTGCCAGCAGTCATTCCCTCCTGTTTTTCTGAGAGAAACGGGACAGTCCCGTGTCCACGCACCGGTTTCCTTCAGTTGCTCTTGTTATTTTGGCCTTCTGCTTCTTTATACTTCGCTCATTATTATTCAAAATACGATTTCCACAAATATTTGAAGTGACTGCTTCTGTCAAGGCTGTGCTGACATGTGAGATGTGATCCCAGCCTGGGAGTTTATAATCCTGCTAAGAGGAAGGGAAAGTAGCCCACGCTCACTGGCAGTCCCTCCGGGTCCCTGCTCGGCACCCGATGCATTTGTGCTTTGTTGAGTCTTGACGCACACGGAAGGAGGTGAGTTACAACCTCGGTATGCAGAAGAGGAAACTGAGTCGTGAAGGGGGCCAGCCACCCACGTGAGGATGTGCATGGCAGCCCACCCTTAGGTCTGGAGCGCTTTGTTCTGAGATGTGTGTTTGCTGTTTCCGTTCTCTAGGCCATAATGGGAGCCACACACACACACACACACACACACACACACACACACACACACACTACAAGATGCAGAGAAACGAGTGTTATGTGCATTTTTGTGGCATACCTGCTTCAGATTTAAATTGTCACAAGAGTACTGGTGCTGTAGACCAGGCGTTGGTCTAGATCGCTGTAGACCAGGCACCACGAACTAGTTTAGTTGAAGACCATTCTCCCAAAGGCTGGGGATAGCGGGCTGCGGTGTCTGGGGCAGGCCACGTTATGTAGTAGGTTGCTGGAGGGTAGCTTGGAAATGTCCACCTAGAGCAGGAAAGGAGCAGAGTGTGAAGTCCCGCCTCCTTTCTGGTCACCAGCGGCATTAAAACCTAACCGGAGCGCTGTGACGGGAGGCAGAGCTCTGCTTCCCCTCACCTCATGCACGGCGCTCATCTGTTCCATCAGCCCTCTCCTTCGAGGGCTAGCGAGTCATGCCAGTCTGTGGACTGGGAGTCGGGGACCCCTGGGGCTAAAAAGAACCCATTTTCTTGTAACCAGGATCTCTGAGAACAAATCTGGGGGTGAGGTAATACTTGACAAGGGACTCAGGAGAGATGTAACCCTGGCTCGGTGAAGGTGGGAGCTAAGCAGGTTGTCCCCGCCACTTAGTGGACAGTGCATGTTTATCAGTGCACACTTAAGGCCACATGCTCAAAATGAACATAAAGTGGTCCTTTTCTTTTTTTAATTACATTTGACTTCCACACAATGTTCATTCACATTAAATAGCTAATTTTAAAAATACCAAAAATAACTGTTTTAAAACAGAATATAATGGATTTTATGTTGTTATTTTCTTGAGTTAAAAGATCCTTAGGAACTGCAACCTTTGCTAGTCAAATTAAATTAAATAAATGATGAATTGATACAGCCAAGTTTATACCATTCTCTGTTGTGTGTGCTAGTCAAGGCTACCAGTCAGTTCAGAGCGACGCAGTCACTAGTGTCTCACTGTTTACTGCAGCCCTTCTCCACAAGTTTTGATGCCCTGTGAACATTGAGAGGGTCTCTTCTCGGGTGGCATCTGCCTGAGAGGATTTAGCTAGGAGCCATGGGATCACAGGTGACTAGAGCACCCACAGGTCCTATAGGGTAATAGGGTAATGCTTGTGCCTCCTCAGCTCCTCATCCCTGTCCTAAGAAGAATGACACCGTTCTCATCACTCCAAGTTCAAGGTCATGGGTAACACAGCACTGAGCACTCCTCTGACACTTTTAGTTGAGCTGCTATTCACTCCTCACCTTTCTGAAGAAGGTCACTTTATGATAAGTCTTCTGCCACCCTGACAACGCTCTGCCTGTGCTCCTGCAAGGCCACACATGGCCTGGGACTCTCTCTGTCCCGCAGTGCACCAGCTCACTTTTGCAGAGCGTTTTGCCTTTTAGACCCCCCGTCATCGTGGCGGCACCCATGATCAGCCGGACACCTCCACACTGACCTTTTCTCTCTAACAAAAGCTTTTTAGGTCACTGCTTCAGGGAAGATGCTTTTGGGGAAAAATTTATTTTCTGTGAAGTGTGTCCTTGGAGGTTTCTCTCCCTTGCCTCTTGCTCCCTCTGAGAATACCTGCAAAGCTGCTGAATTTAGGGGACAAGTTACTTTAGCCAAAGGCACTAAATAATGTTGTGTTTGCCAGCTTAATGTGTCAAAACTGCTTAATACATAAGAGGAAAAGAAAATCTGGCCAGAGCCTTTTAAAAAGTGAATTAACCAACTGGCACACATTACCTGGGCTATCACTGTGGCTGAATTGACTAGTAAGGAAAGTTTTTCCCACCTCGTGCCAAACCACCATCTAAGTATTTCTAGGCTCTTTCAACCTTGTCTAAAGACGACAGAAGAATGTCTCCACCAGCTTCAGTTAACAACTTGGTGCATACAATGGGGAATTTTGGAAAAATATCCCCATAACATCTAGCAGACACCGTTGCCAGGGTGAGCCATTGAGAGATGACAGCCATCTGGCACCTCGCTGGATTCTCTTCTGCCCAACCCCAGTCTACTTCCTCAGTGGGCTTTGTCAGTTTGGGAGTTCCAGAGTGTCCCTTGAGGCTGGATGACGAGGGGTAGCCGGGGGCAGGGAACCCGAGCTCAGCCTCCCTGTGTGTAATCTGGGTCTACGGATCATGCAGGAGGTTAATGACGAAGTTGTGAATTTAGCTCATGCACTTGGCACTGCGTTGTGCCATCCTGCATGGGGTCCTCTAATGAGCAAGGGCATCAGGCCCTGGTCTTTCATACAGGATATCAGTTTGATCAACTTCCACGTGGTTGGGGCACATCCAAAGGGTTTTGGGGCTTTGGTAATGGCTTGATTGCTGAAGAACACTCAAGTAGGTTTTGTGAGAAGATGAGGCTTCCTGAACTATATTTACATCATCAGAACCGGAGCTTCTGTTTCTGGGCGATTCTTTCATTCTTAAGTTTCTGAGTGGCTTTTTCACCCAGTGCTATTTTTATCCAGCACAGAGAAACAAATTCATAAAAGAAATCTCAATTTGTTCAAGCCCGATATTATGTATGTAATGACTGGATTCCACAATGAACTGACTTTTGAATTTTAGTGAGTGGTAAGCGAGCGGATTGGTAACCATGGCTTTTGGAAATGGCTCCTTCTTTTCTTGTATTCTAAATTTTATACAAAAAGGAAAGTTATTTTGCAGGTATAGTCCTTTTGCCTGGAGGTTGATTTTAATTTACTTGAAATTATGGTTTCTTTTCTTTCTTTTCATTAAAGTCTAGACTATTGAGAAACTGTAGTAAGTATTTAGACCCTTTGTGCTGTTTGAGTTTTATGTATATAGTCAACCTGTGTAGTAAGCCAGCAAGTCGCTTTCTTAGACATGGAGAAATATTTTATAAATGTAAATGTTAGTAAATGTTAGTAAAGGCGTAAGGAATCTCTGAAGTTTGGGGAAAACAACACGTCTCCAGGGCCCTCTCCCCGCCTCTCCTCTCCATTCCTCTTCTTTGCTCTTCTCCTCCTTTACTTATTTATCTTGAGATGGGATCTCACTCTGTAGTCCAGGCTCATCCTGACCTCGCTACGTAGCCCCGTCTGGCCCTCTGTAGTCCAGGCTCATCCTGACCTTGCTACGTAGCCCCGTCTGGCCCTCTGTAGTCCAGGCTCATCCTGACCTCGCTACGTAGCCCCGTCTGGCCTCAAGCACATAGCAGGTCTGTGGGGCAATCTGCCTCAGCTTCCCAAGTGCTGGAATTACAGGCATGCACCACCACTCACCCCAGCCAGCCATTCCGTGACGTAGGGAATCAAAATGGGGCCTTGGGCTTCCTAGGAAAGTGCTCTAAGCCAGAGCTAGCTCCCCAGGCCCCCCTTTCTTCCAAAAAGAATAAACTAGATGAAATATTAAGCATAAGAGGACCTCAATGGAAGGTTCTGGTTTAGTTATTGGGGTAATGATAGACACACTAAGCTGACATGGGCCACCCACACACAGGGTTTAACTCTATAGACCACCTAGAGATTGCATCTTCTCCCTTGGTTCTGGGTGGCTGATGGAAGCTGAGAAATTCTTATCTTCCGGCCTTGATATAAAGCCACAGCGACTTCCCTTTCCCTCCTCCCGCATATGTGTGGGTGGGGTGGATGTGCAAGTGGCATTTCATGTACCCATGGGAGCAAAAGTTTACATTAACCAGTTTTGTTTGATTTCTCATTAGAAAAATAAGAAAGCTTACACTCTACTTTACATAGAATTATTGATACCTCCTATGAGAGGGTAGTATTAGGAGAGTTAGTTCTTTGCTCCTGGTAGCAGTGTAACCTTTGTCTGTCTCATCTATGGAATGACATTCGTTTTTTACAGACCTCATCTATGCAAAGTGGGAGAAGACAAGGCCTTACTGTTCCCTCCTCACATGTGAGCTGCCTTCATGGTGGGCAAGCGCCACTGATGTTCCAGTGTGTTAGGCACAAGTCAGGATTTCTCATGTGCTGTAGTAAAACAAAGCTTTATGCTGGAAAACCAAACAAGAAAATAATTGGAGAAAATGCGAATTGTGTTTTCACTTCGTTTCAACTTATTTGAAACTTTTAGAAAGTCAAGAAAAAATAAGAGTCTTCTTGGGACAGTTGATAAATTAGGTATAGTTCTTAAAGCCTACCTGGCACGTGGCTAATTTATCGAGGGAGCTACTGTTGGCCGTGTGTCTTTTTCTGCCTTGTAAGTAGCACATAGAATGGAGCCTTACTGCTTCTGCAGTTATCACCATCAACTCTGACTCTCCCTGGATGGATTTGACATATTATCAACCAGACTAAGGTTTAGAATAATTTATTGAACTCATCCCTTCTTTCCTTTCATGTTTTTCACTGCTCGTGGAATCTGTAACTCAGCTGGACACCTAAAAAACAAGATACCTGATTACTCTCCCGTTCACTACAGCTGTGTAACAAAGTATCCCCAAATTCACTGACATAAAACAATTATTTCTTAGCCTTATTGATCCCGTGGGTTGGGAATTCAGACGAGGAATGGTGGGGACTGCTTATTTCTAATTCATGGTATCTGGGGCCTCAGCTGGAAGACTTGAAAGCTGGAGGCTAGAATCATTTAAATTTTGATTTCTGACATTTCTGGCAACTGATGCAGGCTAAGGCTGAAATTAGCAAGGGGTATTGATCACAAAACCTATGTGGGGCC